>JAWWLY010000320.1:0-13873 GCA_035041215.1 Gymnopithys bicolor | reverse complement strand
AATAATAATAATAATAATAATAATAATAATAATAATAATAATAATAATAATAACAACAATAATAACAATAATAATAATAATAATGAGTGTGGTTATGGATGAATAAATAAAGAATTCCTTAATCCTTAAAGACACAAAGACATTTATGTTGGGGTTTTTTTGGGAGAGAATATATTACTCTATTTTGTTAAGCTTAAAAGCAACTTTCTCATGATAATTTTATAGAGCAATTATAATAAAACACAAGCAATGTTTTGATATCAGTGCAACAATGAAGCACTATCTCTTTCACTAGCTTTGAATTGTGAAATATTTTTGGCAATTTTACTTGCATTTCACCTGCATAGTACATCTAAAGTAATCTGAACTTATAACATGAATTTATCACAAACTAAAAAAGAGGAGCCAATATCTAATTTTACATTTTATACTTTCTCAATATGTCAATCAATAATCGTATTCACTACACAGAGATGGAATATGAGTCACTAGCTAATTCATGGACTACCTATTGTTTATCAATACATGCATAAGAAATAAAAAAATCTTAAATTTCATGTTCTTGGTCTCTTTTTATCATTTTCTGTTCCTTTGGAAACAAAGTCATCTTTTTAATTCCCTTTATTACCAAAATGCATTTTCCCTTTGTTTTTTTCCAAAGTGAGGCAGAAAGAAACATAATTGATGACTCTATAGAAAAGAAAGACACGTCTGCTAAACTTTCTTGCATAGACTTCCCTATAATTTATTTCACAATAAAACTTACAGTTTACATTATGAGAGACATTCCATTGCTAAAGATGTTTCTATTTGAGACAAACAGTATTTGATAAGTCTTTTTTGAAAAAGGATACATAATTTTTTTTCTTTGTGTGTTTTCTGCTTTTGCTTCACTTCTTGCAGAACTTGGATGACAAGTCCATCAATTGTCTAAGTTTACATTAAATCAGAAATATAAAATATAGTCATAATTTAATGGCTTCAGCAATCTACAATGAAAAGTATTTCAGAAAATATGATATGACATATAATAATGTATATTCTTTTTCCTTACAGCTGTCTAGGTTTAATCAAAACAAGGAATCGCTTTCAGCCGCACTGATGCAATCTTTGTGTGTATGACTGTACATGCTGTCCTGGTTCAGCAACTGGGACCACAGTGTGTATGTGATCAAAGCTGTGTATTCTCCACCCTCTATGTAATCTCTCACAAGCTGTTAACAATGGACCATTTCCAGAAGCCTGTGAGATAGGAGCTGTGATAACTCCCCTCCAGGAAGTTGCTAGCACCTTCACACCCAGCCTGAGGGGACATGTCTGCTAATGGGCCATCAATGATTCCAAAAATACCTCATGATTCACAGAGTTTGATCACCCATTGTGGAACTCCCTGGCCTGAGGGAGGTACTGGGTGCTCCCACCTGAACCTAAGCATATATAATCTTGGGGGTTTGGAACTTTGGGTACCACTCATCAGATCCAGAGGAGGACCAGCAGCTCAACTGGAGGAGACCACTGCTCTCGACCAGATTGTAACCACAACTCTTGACCAGACTGCGACTGTCATCGCAATGAACAGGTTTTGCACCTCCTTTTACTTTGCACTCGGGGGAACCACATGGGTCTCAGCACAGGGGCTAACAAACCCCATTGGGTTTGTGCCCCAGGGTGCTAGATTATACTTTTGGGTTTTGTAGGTTAACACCAATTTGTCTTTGTGCCATTGCATTTATTGTAATATTTTTATTAAATTGTAGCTCTGACTTATATTCTCTATTGTGTTGGGTTTGTTTCTCCTGCCGGTTGACATTTAAACCAGCACAGTGAGGGTCTTATGCTCTACCTGGAAGACCCCAAAAGAATCCTTATGGTCCAGGAATTTTCACAGGATTTGTTCCCCTAGTGCTTTTCCTGTTGAATTGCAAATATAATAGGTACATATTAAATTGAAAGAAAACACTAAGACAGGTATTTAAGGTAGATAGCTTACTTAGCTTATTTAAAACTCATTTCAATTTTCACAGATGTTTAGAGTTACTTAATGGTATATGCATCTGCATTTTCTTTACAAATTAACAACTTCAAGATTTTTCCTTTGTAAAGTGTTTCTCCCTATTCCCTGAACCCTTGATAACTGTTTTGCCATCACATGTGTCTTTATCTTGTCTGTAGGAACTTGATTCACTTTCCCACACAGACATCACCAGTGACATTTGGAATGGCTACTAGTGTCATGCTTGGCCTTCAGTTTCAGGTTCAGACAGGAGCATATCCATCAAAGGTTCTTTGTTGTATCTTTCAACCCAAGTCTCATGGATGAGATGACCTAAAACACTCCAGATTGCAGTTACTGGCCAGAAAAAGTGCAACTAAATAAATTCAGATCACATATCTTGTCATAGTTATACTTCCTTTTTCTCTTTTCTTCTGTTAAGTCTCTCTACTTAAAGCACATTTTGAGATTAGGACACTTAGCTATACATCTTAAATACATGAGTAAGGTGTATGAAGTCCCATTGTCAACAGTGCAGTTATGGATTTTTGAAAACAATTCAGAGGATTGGCTGCTAAAGATATCTAGCCCTTGCCACTTGATGTCATTTAAAAGTTTTGGAACTGTCTGTGACATCTATTTGCTTTTTTTTTCATCACAAGTGCTTACAATATCAAGTAACATTTTACTTTATTAACAGATATAAAAATCAGAATAACAAGCCACCATACTTTACACAGATGATGATTATTTCTGTTCTTGACCTCACCAGCCAGGCCTGCTTTTCTCTAGTGAGATGGATTACTGCAGTTTGCACAGTGTTTTTCAGACTTCAGATCCAATCCAATTTGTTCATAAGCTTGTTTTTTATTGTGTTTTTGCCTCCAATATCAGCAACATCTAATATATTTTGTTTAAATTTCTTTGTCATGGAAAAAAGTGAAGGAGAACATATCCATATTTATGCTTTAATTTCTTGTCAGAGAAGTTTGTAGCCTGCCACACTTTCTTCTGTTTCACACAATACCCGTTGCCCTTATATTACATTTTGTTATGTTTAGCTCTTTGTACAATAGTACACCATGCAGAGTGCTAGAGCATCTGATTGTCTCTTCAACTCTTTGTTTAACTAGGAGAGAAGTAAGGAAGAATAAATGCAATACTTGGCGAACACACTGGAGCAAAGCACAATCCATATACTCAAAATGACTGCAGACTCAAAGAAATAGTTATTTCACTTACAATATTCCATCCTAAGAAGGTTCTGACTCATATATGTTATCCAGGTGCCTATCTTGTGCTCTGTAGTATCTACAGTGCCATTAAACCCCTGCATTTAAAATAGAGTCTTACCTCAGGCATGTGTTTTAGGGAGAACTGAATAACCAAGTACTTTAAATCATGATGTGAATCCCACCACTGTTCTAAGAACTGTATCTCCTTTTCTCTTTGCAAATGCCCTAAAGAGTTCCTGATAGCAGCTAGCATAAAAATATTAGTATCTAGAAATTCTGAGCGTGCCGGAATCTATTATAGATAAAATAAATAAATAAAAAAGAGGTAATATCTTATTACCCTCCAATACTGCTTGCAAGGTTCTGACTGCATTTGAAAGGTTTTACAGTGTCTGAGCAGACAATGATATAGGAAACACCTTAGTTCCAGGAGCAGCTAAGACTTCTAAACATGGCAAGGAAGCAATAGGGCACAAATAGATAATAGCAGAACACATACTCAGTCTTCCTTATTTTTCTTGGTCATTATGTAAAGGCCAAAATGCTATTTTCAACAGTAAGGAAAACTAAGCAGAAAAAGGTTTCCTGAAACTATGCAGAGAATGATGCATTTAGCAGTGCGAAAAATTTCTAGTGAGCTAGTTTTCCTTTTTTATAGTACCTGTCTCCATGGCAGCCAACTGTCTGCAGCAGAAAGTAACATGTCTTATGGATCCTCACAAATTGTAACTATACAACAACAACAACAACAACAACAAAGGAAAAAAAAAAAGAATACCTTCCTATTAACCTGTTGTCCTAGAAAAATAATTGGATACTTGAAGTTTTTAAAAGTAAAATGAATGTCAAAGTGTAGATTCTTGGTGGAAAAGATTCAGGGAAACTAGATCAGTTCTTTGAAATGAAGTAAAGCCTGAATTTTCCCCTATTCCATTCAGGGGGCTTCTAGATGTCTGTTGTAACTGCAGCTGAAATCAGCCTGACACAGCTATTTCGACCTCTGCCAAACAAGTTCTTAAACAGCAGCTGAATCACAATTACTTTGCAAAATATTTTTTATTCTGCATTTAAATCACACTATCAATTTCACATTTATTTAAAAACTAAAACAGTTTTTATCAATAATTATCTTCAAAACTCCTAAGCTTTTGTCCAGCAAGCTGATTTTGAAAAGCCATACAAAATCTTTCTCTCTGCAATGTAATTGCTGTGGAAGAAATTAATTGTGCAGATAATGAAAAACTGTTGGTTTCTAACCATACCCCATACTTTGCCAGTAAAGATGGTTACTAAAAGTAATTTTTTTGGTGTTATCTGCAATGAAGTGTCACATTTTGGGAACAGAAAAGTTTAAAAACTGCATGAATGAATGTGATTTGAAAGCTGTCCCTTATTCTGAGCACCTAGCCTATAGCTGAAACTAGAGATTAAAGTAATTATTCCAATATATGTTACAGACTCTAATAGACAAGTGGCCTCATAAATACCTCTATAAAATAAATACAAAGATAAACTGATAGTAAAAGGTTTAACTCCTTATGAGAAACAAAGGTTGGGAATAAAATTGGATTTTTAATGCCTGGAGGAGCAGAAGTGGAAAACAGCAGAAAGTTCACAGGCAGTTTCAAGAAGAAAATGAATGGGTTAACTACTGTTAGTACCTAATGAAGTCAAAGTACATTTCCTTCTGTACAATGATTTGTATAGGTTTCTGCAATATCACATTTCTACCCCTGCTCCTAGCTTTTTTTTATTTTTATTGGGTAAAATAGACCCACTGAGATAAAGCAAAAAGTAAAAGTAAAAAGGACTGCTTTTAGCTAAAGGGAAAAAAGAAGCACAAATATTTTATCAGTGTAGAAAATTCATTTTTCCTCTCAGGTCAGTATTTTTATTTCAGTATATCCCCAATAAGAAGAGAGGTATTTTGTCCCTAAATCCACCAGAAGATGAAGGGTGTTTATGATTCTCAGGTAAATAACATTGCAGGAAGTACTTGATCACATACTTCTTGGAGCAGAGCCTATTTACATTGTCCTAGAATAAAGTATAGGCATAGGGGATTCATGTCTGTGCATGGTAACAAGTGAAGTCATACATGTTTCAACTTTGCAAGCTGTTTTCTAAGGGTTTTTGCATTTCAGGAAATGTGTACTCTCTTATCTGCATAATACCAAAGGGTAATAGATCCATGCCACACTTCAGTTGAGAGGGTGTGAATGAAGGACTTGCAACAATAGTAGGGGGTTCTGCTCAGTTTTTCAAATGAAAGCTACTTGTCTATTTATATCAAGGGCTGATCCTTAGGGAAAATTGTTGCAATCTGGTATTTTTTTGTGGACTGAGAGATGTCTGTAATAATGTTCTAGCTATATCAAATCCGAGACAGGGAAAACTCAAATTAGGAAAGCAGAAATATTTATTTCATCCATTACTAGTATTTATAATACACCTTGTTTTCTTATAGTTTTTTCCCTTTCTTTCCATTCAGATGCATCCATCTATCCTTCTTTCCTCCATTATTCTCTTTTTCCAATGAACCTCTTTTTAAAATGAATTAATATTAAGAAAAGGAAAGGACTTGGAGTTTCTGCAACAGGAACTGGTCCAAGCTCAGAGTGTAAAGCTGTGTGTAGTCTTAAATGAGCTCCAAAACTGTACCTGACATTTGTAAAACAGGATGATTCCAGAAGGGGTTCCTCTCTTGTGGTTTTGGCCAGGGTAGTTAGTTTTCTTCGCAGTGGCTAGTATGGGGTTGTGTTTGGGATTTGTGCTGAACACAGGATTGATAATATAGAGATTTTTTTGTTATTGTCGAGCAGCACTTATACAGAGCCAAGGTCTTTTCTGCTTTTTGTACAGACAGACTGGTGAGGAGTTTGGGAGTGCATCAGAGGCTGAGAGGAGGCACAGCCATGGCAGGTGACCCAAACTGACCAAAGGGATATTCCACACTGATATTCCATATCGTCTTTCTCCATATATTAAGGAAGGGGGAAGAAGGAGAAAGGAAGGACATTTGAAGTGATCATGTTTCTCTTCCCAAGTAACTGTTACATGTGATGGGGCCCTTTTCTCCTGGGAATGGCTGAACACCTGCCTGCCCACGGGAAGCAGTGAATTAATCTATTTAGCTTTGCTTTTGGGTATGGCTTTTGTTTTACATATTGAACTGTCTTTGTCTCAAACCATGAATTTTCGACCTTTTACCCTTCTGATTCTCTCCCTAATCTGTGGTGGTCTGTATTAAGAGGCACACTCCAACTGCCAGCAAATACTACTTTATTAACAGTTAATAACTTCAAGCAGCAAGCAAACCCAGAGGCCTAAGAGCTCTGAAAACCTCAGAAGCTCATGCAGCCCAAGCAGCCCAAGCAACCCCCCTTAACAGAAGCCTTAACTCTTTATAGTCTTTGTCCACACGCATATATATATCACTTTTAATTGGCTAAAAGTCTTTGTCTACGCGCCTTCACCTTCACTCAAGTCCTGATAAGTGGCTGATATCTCTCTCCATGCTGGCAGTTCTCAAGCTTTGTGCAATTCTCAAAATGTATCTTATTATTTTTCTGATGTTCTTCCTTGTCTCTGATTTCCCATGCCATAATGAAATTCAGTCAAGGCCCAAGTCCAAGCTGCCCACAGCTCAAATTCCATCCTCATTTCCCCTTTTCTGATCTTCTGCTATGAAGACTGAGTTTATCATTCTTTGCGGGCCTTTTGCAAAACTAATCCCAGTAGCGGGGGAGTGAGAGAGTGGCTGTGTGCTACTCAGTTGCTGGCTGGGCTTAAGACACAACAATACAAATAAAAACCCACGAAGAAACAAACAGAGCCAAAATGGCTTCAAATGCCTGAATATGACTGCCAATAGAATACTTAAATGCTACCATAATTTTTAACCACAATTAATTTTGGAAGCATTTTGGAAGCATTTTGTACTTGTTAGTCTTCTAACACTAAATACAATCCTAAATCATGTCTCTGAGGTAGGTATGTGAAGCTATATATTTGCCAGCGTCAAACCGTTATGTGGAAATAGAGAGGTTCTTTGTAAGATTTAATCAAGAATGTGCTGACTATCTAACCTGCAGCTAGAAGGAGAGTAGTCATCTTATATCTAATATCTAATATTAGCATGAGTACAGCGAATGGTGTCATAGCAGCACAAAATCATACTTTTCCTCCACCTGATTTATCACACAATCATAGGTCTAGGTTCCTGTTAACCTGTGCAAGAAAAGAGGATCTTAACAACCCCACCACTGCTGGCCCAGTGGGTTTTTGCATAAAAAAATGGAAGTATTCCTTGGTGCACAAATTGAGCTGCCAGCCACAAACTCTGAGAGTCATGAACCCACAAGTCAAAAGGCTACCGCTTGTTTTTCTGGAATTATCTTAAAAGCCTTTTTTAAAAAAAAGAAATCTAAACCTTGATTTTCAATAATATCATGTTATTTTAATGAGAGTTTACTGTAGTCTCTAGATGTGTACTTCCATGAGCTATCTGCTAAACTTTTCCCCTTACTTGTGGGATTTAGGAGCCTAAATTTTTCTGATGAAGAGTTTTCACTCTTTGTGCTTAGTAATGAAAGGTGATATTGCAGTAATGCAAATTATAAGCACTTACAAAGGTATTATGTAAGAAATTAGTTTAATATTTAAATTAATTTGTGTTTTACTTGTTGGTCTTAGTTGTTGCTTTAGGCATGACTTCTGTAGCTGAGTCAGAGTATAAAGGATATTAATTCTAACACCTATACAAAAAGAAACAAAATGAAATAATGTTTAATTCAAACCAAGATAACTTCACTCAAATTCAAATATAGTTCAGGTGCTAAGTTTCCATTGCCAGACAGAATACATATAGTCCTAAAAAGAAAGAGAACTGACATCACAGATGATCTGATGTCAACAATGGAAGGTTTATGCAAGAGAAAGTATTTAGCAGAACAGATGTTTTATATGACTTGCTGTACAAATGAGGCATGCTCAAAAAAATACAAGTCAGAAAATGCTGAAAGCACTCATAGTCCCTTCTTTGTCTTTATTTTCCAATTTGCATTCTGATCTTGTGCACCAGCCTTCACATGTGCGTCTTTTAATGTGATCCCCTCTAAACTCATAGATTTTTAAATAATGTTTTTGAAGTTATACTCCCAATACACAATAAAAATGATGTTTTTCTAAGGGTTTGGATTTACTCTCAAAAACACAACAGGTAATTTTTATAGGGTCAGTTTAAAGTGCTTTGATCATTACAGGAGGTCTTTTTATCAGCTGTCTGAGCTTTATGAGATTTGTACAGCACCTTTCTCATTTCCTGTTCCTCTATGGCCATCAGCTCTCCATAAATGTTTATTAAATGTACTGCATTAGATAAAAAGAAAATGTTAGAGAAAGATATATACAGTGCTGTAATAACACTATTGTAACTAATTGTAGATCTCTACGAGACTGTCAGTGAAAATAGGGTCTGGAACAACAAGAATTGTTTCTTCAGCTCATTCCAACATCTGTAGTGGCTTAGAAAAGCTAACTTGACACCAAGTAATCTAAGGACAGGTAAGCAAAATTTAAGTTATCAATGTAGAAGGACAATTTGTTAAAGAAATATTGACTAAAAAATAAATAAAAGATGTCCTCTAAAAATGTGAAGTTTGTAAAAACTTCACTAGACTTACAGTTTAGGCTAGCAGTGAGTTTCTGATAATAAAATCACCATTTCTTTTTCTTCCTCCTGCAAGAGTGACATTTCATCCCATCTTTGTTAATCTGATAATGAGAATACATGAGCTCTATGCAATTCCAATGCATCTTAACTCAAGAATAAATCTTATAATGGCAGTGCAGTGTGGGTACAGGCAAATTAAGAATCTGAATCCTGGTAACAGCAAGAGGGAATTGATTTGTTCCAGCCTGATTCAGAGTTGCCAAGATTTTTACAAGATCACTTTTTCTAATCCTTCTATTATTCTTTTCTTCAAAAGCATTTCCTGTCTTTTTTTTTGTGCAGGAAGATTCAAGAATCACTCTGCTAGATCAGTACTCATTCCAAGTTTTAGTTCCTTGGCTTTCACTCAAGCAGTTCAGCAAACCTTTTAAGGAAGGCTATTCAGTAACAGAGAATCTCGTGTTTTCTGTCTGGTTAATATTGTAATTTTGAGAGATCTATTCATATGTTATTAAATCACTCTAAGATCATATTCCAAAAATGCCCCAGCCATGAAAGCTATCTCAAGAAAATTCTCTGTCCTGTGACAAGCCCTGCTAGGAGTATGTTATTTTGACTTCATGTCCACTGGTTTTTACAGAACATTTTTTTGTGAAGTTTTCCTTAAATTCACTCAAACAGTGGAAGCATCAACTTCTCCATATAGGCCATTCAGTAAATATGTCTGAGCTAAACTGTAAACTAAATCTATCCATGAATAAATGTCATTGAACCAAATTATCTCTTCTGGGAATGTATTAATATCAGTGACTTGGTGAAAAAAATTGAAGGACTATATTTAACAAACAAAAGAATCTAAAGTAACCCTTTTGCTTCCCAGCTGAAAATTATGTTGGAATCTTTGACCAACACTTTTTAATAGCAATCTCTAAAACTGAAAAACTATGATGACTGTGTGGACATTTAATATGGCATATGGATTCTATTCCCAGCTCTGGCTTGATGGTTTTAAATAAGATATTTGAGCCCCAAATCTTCAAAACAATCTAATAATTTTGTTAAGTCTTAAGTAAATAAATGAAAATGTTAATACTGTTTTTTTTCAGAAGAATTTCCACTGATTTCTTTAAATGTGTGAGTATGTCACTTCTCAAACCAACCTAAACAGATTTGCCTCTGGTATTTTGAGGAATATTTCATGGCTACCCTCAAAATCGATTTCTCTGAATGACCAGATGGTAAATTTGGTAGCATGACTCAAGGTTCAGCTAGAGACCAATGTCTGGAGTGACGACTTGATGTGAAAAGCTGTGGTATTGAGAGGGCAGGAGATGGTTCCTGCTGGTCCCTCTGAGCTGGGGAACGCAAGAGGCAGAGTTCTGTTCAGTCAGAGAGACATGTGGTAAAAAACTCTTTATTGTGAAATCACAAGGGTTTCATAGCGTTCTAAAAGGAAGGTGCTGGAACTTGGACAAAACTGAGTTAAGGGCTCTGGAAGGGAGTGAATTCTGTGCTCACCTAGCCAATAGAGGAAACGGAAGGATCAAACCCAACAGAAACCCAGGGCTTGGGGATAGACGGGTGAGATAACCAATGGGTTTAGGACAGAGGTGGAAACAGACAGGAAAGGCAGGCACACCACTGGCAGCTGCATTGGCACCTCAAGGCAAAGCCAATTCTGAAGCGGGCCTGCCCCGGTTCAGATCCACACTGGTAACTGTGTTGGGAGCGAAGGGGGAAGACAGACAGCCCCAGGCAGGGCAGTCCCAACCCAGGGGACAATCCTGCACCTGATTGGTGTGGTGACTTATCTGGAACAAGGTCTTAGGGGGAAGACACGGGAGGGGTGGCAACCATGCAGGGAGGGGGTGACAATAAGACCTTTTGATCTCAAACCTGTACAACTAAAATGCATAACTTTCAAACTCCCACCACCAAAGTCTTTCATGTATGCAGTTAATACAGTCCAGGCTGTGCGCTGGTGCTGTTTTCTGTGTGGGTCTATATCAGAGCTTGTTCTTTCCACATTTTATAGTCTAGTTTCTTCCCTACAATTCCTCCTTTTTTGTTTTTTAAGGACACAAAAGCTTGAGCAGTGTTACATAAAAGATTGAAAACACTTGAATAGACAAAGGAGGACACAAAAATTTATTAATATCTGTTTTGGTTTAGCTTGGCAAAATGCCAAGTGTCCAGCTGGCTGTCAGAGCCCTGCCCACCAAGGGAAAGGGAGGGGAATACCCCCTCCCCCCAGACTAGAAATGGAACTTTGAAATGGCAAAGTTTTTATATTTAAAATAGAATATAATATAACACATATATATACAAATGTGAAAAGAAATAATAACATCTTCACTAAGTCGTCCAACCTAATAATACAGATTCCAGCCAACCAAACCCTACATAACCTCCCAAAAACTCTTCCAGAGAAAACTCCCAGCAAGAGAGGAGAAAAATTAACTAGAAAATGTTCACCTCCCTACATAAGAGAGTGGGGATGGCAGCAAGGCTAATCTCAATAAAGGCAGAGCAGTGTGTCCTCACAGGTCTTAGATGAAGAGCTAAAAGAGGCAGAAGCTCCACCTCCCTCTCTTTTCATACTTTTTGATGCTTCTTGATGATGTCAGATGATATGAAATACTTCTTTAGTTTCTTAAGTCAGGTGATGATTGTCCCTTCAAATCTATGTCACATCCTCTGGGCCTGCTGAATTGAGGCCTAGCTGAGGCCTAGCTGAAACTAAACCCAAAACTACCACAATAAGACTAAAAAGCTAATAGTAGAAACACTAGAAATCTTTTCAGGGACAGGGAAAGTCCTTTGAAGGAAAGCCAACTAAACATATTGTTCCAACCACCTTCGTCTGATTTGAGGATTTATTGGATGAGGGAACAAATTTCAGTAATGTGTTAGTGAATAGATTGGGAAAGGTCTGAAAAATTCAGAGAACACAGCTCGTCAAACTCACTGCAACCATGCCCATTAACCAGTAATAGAAAATCAATTGCAGCTCTATTCTGCAGTGTGGCTTTCTTAATTTCTTGAGTGTCTAGCAGCAGTTCTTCCTGTGCTGTGCTAGTTGCATTTGCCTCCTTGGCTAACCAGCATCCCATTTTTGTGAGCAAATCTAGGGTGTGTGTTATGCCAATGGCCGGAATTACTGTACTGCCCCAGATATCTTGGCTGTGTGGCCAAAAATTAAGGTTAGAGTCACAATCTGCTGTGAATTGGTGCAAATTTTGAAATTTAGAAAGGGTATGCTGCTGAGCCAGAGGGTGGAGGCTGTCCAGAAGGACTATGTTTTTCACGATTAGTCCTACAATGTATGGTACTCCAAGTTAATATAGTCCAGGCTGTGCACCAGTGTTGTTCTCTGTGTGGGTCTATATCAGAGCTTGTTCTTTCCATATCAGTTTTTCCCCTACAAAAAACCAGACAGAAATGTCCTGTGGCATGTGGGGGCTTGGTACACTGCCAGTGTACACTGTAGGCTGCCTACAATAGGCTTTTCTGGAGGCAATAATGAAGGCTGCCTGTGGAGCCCCTGTGTTTTTGTAAGGGAAATAGATTTGGAAATCTATTACCTTCTTCACAGGTCCAAAGGCTGTATAGGCAGAGTCTCAGGTTGGAAATATGATAAATTCAAAATCAATGTCCCTACTATTTGCAGTCCATATCTAAGTCATGTCTCACTTTTCTTGCTTGCCAAATAAGAATTATTCAGAACTCAGGAGGGTATAAGGAGCTTAAATGCATTAATGGTCTTATGTCTGTATTAATAAGCTTATTTTCACTCCTGTACATACTCAGTTTTTCCAGTGTGAATTTTGCACTATTTATTTGATTTGTACATACAAATGGGCAGTTTTCTCTGCAGAGAAACGTACATGAAGATTAGAGTTAAGATGTAGTCCCAGTTCCAGGTGACTTAAAAGTTATAAAAAAGAATTAACAAGCAAACCATAATCTGGCCCTATAATAGGCCGAGTAGTGGTGAATAATACTGGATAAAGTAGACACTGGTGGGTTAAGAGAGGCAAAAGTCTGCAGTCCAAAATACATCCTTGGAGAAAGTCTTGTATACTCCTTATTCTAGAAGATTATTCTGAAACAATAACCAAGATTCACATAACAATCTTATGATCTTAATATTGATTAGAGCAAGATTACATGTAGGATAAGTAAAGATATCCTTTATAGCCAATCAAGAAGCATACTGTAATGAATTTGTATGTATATGGCTTATAAAGGAAGATATGATTTAAACATTTTGAATTCTAGCTGCAGTACAGTTAGACTTACCTTGTTATTACTTGACTATGAAGAAGTTACTTACTAAACTATTTCTATTAAGATGAATGTCTGACAATCCAGGGATTATTTGAAATTTACAGGTAGATTATAAATGTTTGTGGCCTCTGGAGGAGGGGAAACTCCAGATGAATCACAGGTCATTAGATGAGCCAAAAGTCAGCCAGTGTTTGACATCCCTGGTATGGCTGAGACCTGGTAAGGGCCTGTGTGAGGTATTTGTGGGAGGATCTGGCATACAAGTCTCAGAAATCTCTGGAATGTGGAATAGAAAGGGGAAGAAAATATTTATATTTAATGTATTTATTACATATCTGTCTTCCAAAACAGATTAGACAGCCCTATATGACTTAGTTCTGTGATGTTCACAAAGTAAAATTAATTCTTCCTGAGAAAATAAGCAAATTGTAGCTGGTAATAGAACTCATACACTGTCTTTTTTTGCACTGTCTGTTTTGTTTGTGGAACAAGAGGAAGATGTTCTAATGGCCTTTTGGACATAGAATCAGATCACTGATTTAAAAACTCCCTGGCTCAAGGAAAGCATTGTAAGTCGTCCCCTTTTTATCTTTATCCATCACTGGAAAAAAAGAAAAGAAAAGAAAAGAAAAGAAAAGAAAAGAAAAGAAAAGAAAAGAAAAGAAAAGAAAAGAAAAGAAA
>JAWWLY010000319.1:0-13886 GCA_035041215.1 Gymnopithys bicolor | reverse complement strand
GAGTTGGACCAAGGGTTGGACTTGATGATCTCGGAGGTCTTTTCCAACCCAATCCATTCTATGATTCTATTCTATGATTCTACTTTGTGGAAATTCCTCAAGGTTGGTGAAAGATCCCTGAGCTGTCTAATGATGAAGTCATAGCGATGGTTGTTTTTAAATCTTGTCAATATTCCAGCACCAAATATGGTTTTAGATTCTTTATTTTCTTGCTCAAAAACGTTTGGATGACTATTTTGTTTTTTGCTGCCAGCTGTATGAAAATTAGGAATCCTCTGGATTTTCTCAACATCTTTGTTTACCAGGTCCTATGTTGTTTATGCAGATAAAACTCTACAACTGTTCACCTTAAAATGCAGCATTTACATGTCTTTTTTTTTTCCCCCTGCAGCTGAAGATCCCCAGTTTGTTCTGTGATGTAGAAATCGTTCCTGCTCTCCTGCATGGAGATCTCTGGGGAGGAAATGTAGCTGAGGATGACTCTGGTCCAATTATCTTTGACCCAGCCTCTTTCTACGGCCATTCAGAGTATGAGCTTGCAATAGCTGGAATGTTTGGTGGCTTCAGCAGTTCTTTTTATTCTGCTTATCACAGTAAAATCCCCAAAGCTGCAGGGTTTGAGAAACGCCTGAAGCTTTATCAGCTGTTTCACTACATGAACCATTGGAACCATTTTGGTACAGGGTACAGAGGGTCTTCTTTAAACATTATGAGAAACCTTGTAAAGTGATTTGCTGCTTAGGCCCAAACATTCCCATATTGTTGGGAAAACCCTGTACTTGTCAGTGCAGCTACAGGAGTAATAATGGTAAAAAATCCTTGACCTTGTTGCTCAGCTGAAGTCCTACAATCAGGGAGTCCTGCTCACTACCAGGTGTAACATAGTCTTCCCTTTTTAGGATAATTGGGAATAACTTCATGAGTGAAGTATCTGAGGAAGGAGTCTATTGATTTGCACAGTGAATAAAGGTCTCGGTGTCCAGAAAGCTTTGTGTGCTTGAGCCTGTGCAAAGCAGTACAGATACACACTGAGGAGATGGACAGAAGTTGCTCACTGCTTTTTGCTGTGTCTTCCCCACTTGTTATGATGGATTGCTCAGACTCTTTAAGCTCTTCATGTCCAGTTGTGTGCATGAGAGCAATGACAACAATGTAGTTTGCAAGTCAGCAGGAAAATGACACAGTGGGAACTATGAGATGGAATTTGAACTTGCTGTTCATTATCACAGAATCTCAGAATGGGTAGGTGAGGTTGGATGGGATCACTGGATGTCATCTAGGCCAACCTCCCTCCTTAGGCAGGGCCCAGAGAGCACATTAATCAGGATTGAGTCCAGAGGGTTTTGGAGACCTCCAGTGTTTTGCTAATGTGATTCTGTTGGATGGAGACTGTTCTGTTATAAAGTGGTGTGAACTTTTCATGCCTCCTGGAATTCCTGTAGGCTGCTCTGTGCTTTCTGGTCATTGGGCTTTTATCCACAGCGGTTTTGTTTCCACCAGAACTAGTTTTGGTTTTTGTTTTTTTTTTGATTATGCCTTTGTTCAGTAGTGTGCATTCTTAAAGATCTTTCCAGGTAAGACACTTTGCATGTCCATGTCCTGTGAAAGTGTATTCTCTCACTACTGCAGAGAGAAGATGTGCTTTTTGACTGTTGTGATTTCCCAAAGAACAATGCCATCATCATGGCAGAGGCTTCACAGGCATTTTCTGTAGCTTTAGAGAACAGGTGCCACAAGCCAACATTTCCCTTTAGTCCCTGTGGAGAAATGCTGAAAGACAAGTCTGAGCAAGGAGAAGTGTCTGTGTTGTCAGTAGTTCAGCAGAAACAAACTGTGTGTATGAGGAGCAGGGACACTGAGGGAGCTCTGTGTGCTGCCCTGAGAGAGGAGGGGAACAAAGGATGGCAGCTGATGGGAGCTGAGCCAGATGAATGGCCAAACCAGTGATCAAAAGCTGCACTTGTATTTCATTGGCTTGAAAATATATATTGATTTTAACTCCTGCATATGCTAATGAAGTAAAACCTGTACATGCATTACATGGATGACTAAAGTCACTCAAACTCCACCTTATCATGAAATGACATCTCAACTGGAACTTCGTCTTTTTCCCACACTGAAAGAAAACAGTGTAAGTACAATTTTAAGAGGGGATGGAGGCCAGAGGAGTCTCCCCCTTTGTGTCCTGACAAGGCCAATGGGCTGTCCCATTTGGTCTCCCACAGGAACACCTCTTGGGTAGCCTTTACATCATGGGGATACTGTTGTGTGTGCTTCCTGATATCAGTGTATTTATCAGTGACAGTTCATGTACTTTGTCACAAAGATCAGTAAATCACACTTACTGTGAATCTGGGATTGTCAGCGTGCCCAGTGTTGATGCTGCACTGTTTGTGAGAGTTCTAATGCAGACTTAGACTGCTGCAATGTTCCCTCTAAAATGTTACCTGTGAGGGTCTCCCAGGGCCTCAGACAGACACATGAGAAGGGGATGATTAGCACCTCTGGGTGCACCACTCTGTGGATAACCAGGAAGCAAGGGGATCTTCCTTTCCTAAATTTTGAGGTGCCAGTCCCCACTAAGTGCATGTTGTAGCTCTTGTGATAAGGGACATGAAACCAAAGGAAGTTAATGTGTAACTCAGACCAGCACTGCACCTGTGTCAGGTCGTGGTGATAGTTCTGCAGACTCTTGGTTTTACCTGCAAGATGGTGATAGTAAAACTGTACTCTTTCTGATGTAGGCTGTAGTGGTACTTCTGTGCAGGCGTGCCAGGTAGGTGAGACACAGGTGCATGGTTCCTGACGTGCATTTTGAGTGTTGGGGATTGACTCTAACTAACTAAAGCTTGTTTTCACTGGGTACTGAGAGGTTTTTAGTTGCTAGTTTTGCAGTTATTCACACAAACTGAAGCAAGTTTGGAGAAGACTCTCACTTGATACAACTTCCCTTAATTCTACTACTTTTCTTACTGGCTGTTTGACCTTTGCTGCAAAATGCTTTAAAGCCCTGCATGGTAGAATAGGTTTTACTTCTACCTTGTTGTTTAAATAAATAAAGTTTCCCCGTTGATTATTATTGCCTCTGTTTTGTGAATTAAAACCTTACATTTTGCATTCAGTCTTGGGGAGTGTGTTAGGTGTGGCTGAGCTGGGGGTCATTTCCCCAGAGCAGCCCTCACAGTGCTGTGCTTTGGTGTGGGTAACACAGCAGTGTTTTGGCTCCTGCTGAACAGGGCTGGCACAGCATCAGCTCTGTCCCAGCATTCCTCCACCACCAAGGGACAGTGAGGAGTGGGCAGCATCCTGGGAGGGGACACAACCCCGCCAGCTGACCTGGCTCTGTGCTGGTGGGCTGCATCAGCGCCCCAAAACAACAGCAATCCCCCCTCAGCGTGGCTGAACCCCCAGACCCAGCTGAGGGCAGGCAGGGCAGGTGTGCCCTGGCTGAGCCTGGGGCAGCAGGACCCAGGGAGAAGTCCAGCGTGTGGGGCAGAAGGACCAGAGAGCTGCTCACACTCTGCCAGCACAGAGGGTGTTTGGCTGACACACGTGACAATACAGACTAAAAATGCCTGACTGAGTCCTCTCTGTCTGCTGCAAAAGGGCAGTCCTGCTCTGTCAGGGCAAGGACTTCTGGTGCCCTCCCTGAGGTATGTGAAGATCCTTCCCTCGAGGGGGGACACCCCTCAGGGTCACTCCTCCAGGCTGAGCAAGGGAGATTTGCCCCCACATGTTGGTCTGGGTGAGGAACATCAATCCCTATGTAATAATTGCTTTTGTTGGCTTTAGCATAGTTTGCTAAGTCAGTGCCTTGGGAAATGCTTTGTTTCAACTGAATGTTTGCTTTAAAATTTGCCAAGTGCCCTTATTTTCTGAATTGTGGCAGTAAAAACATGTTTGATCTCCTGAGAACCTTTCTCCTGTGCACTGCCAGGCAGGAGACAGAGGGATCAGCATCCACCGAGTGCTGAAGGGCTGCCAGTGGATGGACCAGAGCTGAGATGAGCCCCTGTGTCTGCAGAGACCCCCTGGCTGCCCTCAGCCCTCACTCCTCACTCCCCAGATCAGATCCAGCCTCTGCAGACTCTGTGACATGTTCAGCCCTGCTGCTGCTCTCCCTCCCCAGCTGAACAGAGCACAGAGCCACAGGCACAGCACAGAGCACCCTGGATGGGGCAGCCAGTCTGCCCTACCGAGAGCCCTCCACCCTGTCTGGTGCAGGGAGGGCAGAGGGGGCTCCAAGAGCCCCTGGAGGTTCAGTTCTCAGGCACAGGGAGGGCAGGTGCTGGGAATGGCCACGCATCCTGAGCCCCTGCTCCTGCTGGTTTCACAGGAACCCTTCCCACTGCCTGCTGCCAGCAGCCCTGGCCGTGGTGCCTGGGATCCCTGTGGGTTGCTCACAACTCAGCATCCTGTCAGAGCCTGGAGTGGGTAGTGGCTGAAACATTGTTAAGGTCACCAAAAGACTTTTGTCAAACTGCAAAGAAACAGCTGCTCGTGCAGCAAACCCCACCCCGCCCTGAATATGCCAACGCCTAAAGGACCTTCAGTTCAGTGCCTGGAGCCTCCTGGAAGAACACAGGTGTGAGCAAACTCAGATTGTTGCATGGCTGTCTCTGAGGCAGGCAGTCCTAAATGCTTTCCAGCCTGTCCAGCTCAGGAATCCAGCTCAGTTCTTCCTCTTCTCCTTGGGAATGCTTTCAGCCCAGTAGTTTGGAAATGGAACAAACTGATCCTGCTGGAATGTGTCTGACTTGTATGGGACACCAGAAACTTAAAGGAGGAGGAAATGTGGGTGTCTGGAGGGCTCCCTTATTAGTGGGAGTCTCTGACTTTAATGAAACTGATTTTTAAATGGACATCAAACTATAAATAACTCAAAGCATCTTTCATCACATCCAGAATATAGTAGGTCTTTGCTGTGATTTGCCATAAAAGTAGTAGAAGATGAGCTGTAAAATACCATGGGAAATACGGATTTCTGTGTTTGTTCCTATTCTGGGTGGTGAACTGGATAAAAGCTTCTGTGGTTTGGTGCAGAAACCCAAGTTCGCATTTTTGTTGTACCTCTGAAATTAGAGTGGGGTTTAAATGTTTTTGAGTTTTGTTTTTGGTTTGTTTGGTTCTTTGGGGGCTTTTTTTGGTTAGTTGGTTGGTTGGTTGGGTTGGTTTGGTTTGGGGTTGTGGGGTTTTTTTTGTTTGTTCCCCCCCCCCCCCCCCTTAAGTAAAAACAAGTTCTATCTTTGTCATGGAGTGGGTCTGGAGGGTTGGGTGCCTGCCATTTTTTATTTAGTTCTATTCTTAATGACTCTTAAATCTTTCACTTTACTAATAATGGTACAGTGAAATAAAAATGAGTCCTTAGATGCAATGTGGAAGTTACAGATTTGGCAGCTGCTTGCCCAGCCCTGTTCTGCGTCATTACTCTGTGGGAAGTCTCTGTTGCCAGAGGTCCCAATTTCACTGGTTTTGGAAATTCTATTCCATTGCTTACACATCAGAAAGAGATAGTTCATTACAATTAAATTTATTGCCTGAGCTGTTCTAGTCTGAGTACTTGAAGCAGGTTTTCTAATGTTGTTTTTCTCAGCTTCTGTTAATCTGTTGTTTTATAATGAATTATCCTCAGATCTAATTTTGCAAGATTCTGTAATCAGCTGGCTGTTCTCCTCGTGGGTTTCTTTATGATGAGACAGAGCTGAACGCATTATTTGTTGTGGGAACCCTTCAGTCTGAGGTGAGATTCTCTCAGTAGGAGCTGGTTTTTTGGACATCTAAACAGAAATACCAAGGAGGAGTAAAGCAAGGAGGTTAGCACAGAAAGACTTGGAATTTTCTGTGGATGTTTCCTTCAGCATTGCTGAAGAATATTCCAAGTTGGAAAATGTACTAAATGCAGCAGTAGCCAATAAGAAATGGTATAGAATAGTTACAGTGACACTTAAATGCTTTTTAGTTTTTGATCCAGAGAAATTTAGGGATGTCATGGTTGTCATGACAAGTGTGGAAAGTCTGGTTCACCAGGCTGGAAAAGCTTTATTGTAGAGTTAAAGCTGAGTGTCAGATGCTGGATTAATTTGGCCAAAAATGATGGAGAGTCAGGCGGGAGAGAAGCTCAGCTGATGTTACAAACAGATCCTGCCCAAAGATTAAAAAAAAAAGAAAAAAAAGGGACCATTGCCTTCCAAACACAGTTTCCCACAGGCTCAAGAGGATTCCTTTGGCTACAAGAAATATGCAGAAACAGGACTGAGGGAACCATCTGCACCTCTATCTTCCTGTCCAGGACCTTGCTATCACAGGCAAACAAGGCTCATTATCCCACTAATCCATTTATCGAGGTGTCTTCGGCTGTCCAGGATTTTTGCTCTGCCAGCACTGTGGGAATGCCACTTACTGTCCCATTTTTCAATCCAAAAAACTTGGAAGACTCACTCAGGTTCATTGGGTTGCTCCTCCACCAACACCACTTCAGGCATCGTTCTGCTTCGGTTCTTTGACCCCCAGGGAAAGCTGAATGTACTCCCAAAATACCTGAATGCGTTTGGCACATCTCTAAGTACATGTAGCTGTGTGTTTATGCATAAAAAAATACATATAAAATACATGTTTTTGTGAAACACCTGTCCAGAAAAAGACACCCAGCCTCAAAAATAACTGTTTCCACCACAAGGGGTATCTCTGTACCAGTGAAGTACCACAGGTCTAATGTAAAGAAGGACCAAAGGGAGGAATATGGAATTTCAGTGCTTCTTTCAGTCTTTTTTATGTTCCTCTTTTACATTGTTGGCTATTTTACCATCCAAACCAGCCACCTATCCTTTCCATTTCCCTGCTTTCCAGTTCAAGGGAACAGTTCCATTTCTTGTGTTTTCTAGTGTACGATCTTTTAATTTCCTCTATTACAAGAGAGGCTTTACTTTTATTAGAGGTCACAGAAACACCATGTTGGGCACTTCTTACATTTTACAGCATTCAGAATTAGGTTATCTTTTTTACTGTATGTTCATTCAGATTCTCTGTGTTGCATAAGAGGTTTTTATATAATTATAATTATTTTGATTTTTGTTTGGGTTTTTGTGGGGTTTTTTTGTGTTTGTTTATTTTTTACATTTCATAAGGTGTCAGGTGCAGCTTCTTACTCTAAATACCAATGCCAGCTCATTCCATGAATCTTCAGAGATATTTTTTATGGGCATGCTTTATTATTTAACAATTCCATAGCTGAAAAATATTGTTACCTTCAAGGATGTTCTATCTGCTTATAACAATTTGTATTCTGGTTGCTAATTGAAAACACAGTCATGTTTCAAATGCAGTATGGACATAAATATATTTTGTCTGATGATTCATCAGAAACTGAAATTGCAATGTTAATAAAAAGTATGTTTTGATCCACTGTATTTGTGAGGTATTTATGTCACCTTCTCTGCATATAGCCTGAAAAATTAATGTTTTTCTGCTGCTCAACCCAGAGACAATTGAGCTCTGGGTACTGTGAGTTGGTAAGGGAGTGGCAGCAACAGAGATAACAAAATCAGCACTTAAATGGGTTCTCAGATCCAAAAGATTGATCTTCTCTGGCCTTTGACCCATGCAAAAATATCTATTTATGTCAGGCTGACCTAGAGAAGTTTAGAGCAAAGCAGATACTAAATGCAAAGGGGGAAAAGCCCTCCTGTTGCAAAAATCAGTCCAAGTTAAGAACAGTAATAAGGATCATTTGCTTGTCAGGTCAGTCTTCTGGACCACCAAACATGCAAGTGTACTTTTATTTGCCATAAGATAAGATTGTATAATTCCAACTTTTGTGTTTTGTCTTCAGAGCCAGGACATGCTGCAGATATTTGAAGTACTCTGTGAAAACATCTGTATACAACATTATAGTCCTATATAACTTTAATAAAACTCTGAAAAGGACACTCTGAAAAGGAGCAAATGCAATTCTAAAATAAAGCAATACTTTATTTCTAATTCACACACATTAATTATTTAATCAACTTTGCACCATTAAAAATGTGAAATGTGTAATGAAACAAAACGTAACAGTTTCATTAGTTTTCTTTCAGGATAATACTGGAAAATATGAATTAGTGAGTCTAGAAAAGGGAAGGCTGTAGAAAGAATAGCATTGTAAAGTGCTGAGTAGATTTCAGACATCAGAGAAGGTAAAATTTTTTGCTGATTTCCCATTTGATAAGGACTAGGAGGTTTAATTTCAAGAAAGAAAACAGAAGCTATGCATTGGAAAAGGAAAAATCTTAGATTACTTATTGATGTGAAGGTTTATCAGAGAAATACATAGTATTCCAGAATATATAATTTAAGAAGCCTGAGGTTTACAAGAGTTCAACTGCGTGCCAGCATTCACTCAGGCAAATGAAGGGACACTTCTATTTTTCTGTGTTTCAGCAAGTAGGTGGTGACAGAAACACTAAATCCTCGTGTGACAGGTGTGTTTTGTGTGGAACTGTCTGTCTCAGTGTAAGCCTCGTAGTGCACAGCAGACTTTATTTCCACATAACTGAAATAATTTAATTCAACCACAGCTGGGTCCTTCGAAATCAAACTGCAAGTATTTGTCTTGTCTCTGCAAGGTCTGAGCTGACTTCAGGCAACACCCACATTGTCCCAGCAGTAAAATCTGCCTGAGGTCTTCAGGAAAGACCTGTAGAACATGGGCAGGTGCTGGAGATGATGGAGAGCATGAAGGTTTTCAGGCAGGAGAGCCAAGGGCAGCTTCCCAGGTAGAAGCCTCAAGGATAATGGTGGAATCTGCAAGATGATCTTGGGCTCATAGCAAAGTGAGAGAATAAACCTGCTAATTGCTGTGAAAAGCTCTATTAATAGTAAAAAATAAGAACTATGTGGATCCACCAATTTTATGAAATATATCCTGGTTACTGTTCAGCTATGGCAGTGTGTTGTTGGATGGTTTGAAGAGTGTGTATAGGTTTAAAAAATGTAACTGTGTGTTAAAGTAGTTCTGTGTGTAACCCTACTTGTACTTAGTAAAATCCTTGCACAAAAAAAGATATAAGTACCTTAATGTAAACACTGTGTGCCTTTCTCCACTATTTCTCAATTCTTTTGTAACCTACTGAAAATGAGGACTTGGAATAGAACCTCAATTTTAGTGTGATGCAGTCAAGTTCTTTATTTAACAACTTTAACAACATTTACTTAACTTCATTTAACAACTAGAGGTTCTGAGCCTCACAAAAGGCCACTCAGGCTGTGTCTGTGTGAAGTTGGACGTCCTGTGTTGCCGTGAGAGACCCCATAAAACACTCTGAGCCAAGTTAGTGTGGGATAAGATAAAAAGGAAGATTCTTTAATGTCTGGGCTTAGGGATTTTAGGAATACATGATGACATGACCCGTGAACACTGATTTCCATGGTTTTTATAATATTGCCCACCCAATCCCCAGTTCACACATCTCTTGGTCCAGCCCCTGGTCACACCTCCTCAGGGTTTGAGTCTGGGGTCAGTGGGACCCTCTGTTCTTCATTTTTGTCTTCCTCAGCACACACAGGGCTCTTGGAGATTTTCCAGTGTTCTTAGACCCAAGATTGTTGTCTTATGTTTATGTCTTGTTCTGAAGCCTTTTGGTATTTTTCAGCCTTCTACCTTGAAAAGACATCTAAGCACTAAAAGAACTTGAGCTACTGATACATGGTAGGGGTTGGGATACATAAACAATGAACTTAAGCTGACAGAAATATTAACACACTACATTGGCCTTTTTACTACAGTTTAAAAATGAAAAAATCACCCCCCCCATAGGCATCACATGGCAGGCAGGCTCGTTGGGCAACATGGGCAGAGAATGGCAGTGGTGTTTCTGCTCAAAGTGTGCTTTCATCAAGATGTTTGGCACAACTCCTTGGTTCAATCTGTGATAGGAATGTCCTCATTGGGAACACACCCCCTTGCCCAGAGGATGCCTGAGTGAGTTCCATCCTGCTTAACTAGTGTAGCACATCTATGCTGAATGGTGCATTTTAAATCTATAAGAACTATTCTTGAAGCCAAAGGCTTCAGAAGATTTCAGCTTTGTCTGGTGTGCAGGCATGGAAAGGGAGGGATGGCCACTGGTATCCCTGTTTAAAAGGCAGTGGACAAACACAGGAAGGTGATGGGGCTGTTTCACCATTTATTATGTGTGGAGATGACACACAATCAGTATTGTCTGGAGATTAATGAGCTATATTTTTTCAGTGTTATACCCAGAGATTAAAAATTCATCTAATTAATAAAATATCCTGGAATATAATAGAGTTTATGGAACACGCCTTCAGATTTCTTCTCAAGAAAATTATGAGTATTAACTGGTTTTCTGTTTTGTGATTATACTCAGAAGTACTGACAATTTTTGAAAATACAGTTGTTTATTGCTGAGGAAAATATAATGCTATAATTGTAATATATATATATATATATATATATATAAGTTTATACATAAAATGCTATAATTCAATTTAATAGATTATCAACCATGGAAATGTTTGTGTCTCCCTGCCTGTCAGCTCAGCCTATCAGCTCAGGAGAGATAAATATGTATGAAGGATTTGTATATGACAGATGAGGATACATATATATATATTTACACATATATATGTATGTGTATTATAGAGTGAAGGGATTAAGGAAGCTTTCCTGCAAAGAACTCCATTAGATATTAGAATTAAATGTCTTGGTTTTGGCTATGACACAGACTGTTTGGTCCTACTGTGCTCTCAGCCCATCATGAAGACTGATTTGATGGCTGCAGTCCTGGAGTTGCTGTCACAGACACCAGCAGAGCAGGAATGAACAAGGCTCAAAATTCAGTGGAGCTTTATGTGAACAGAGGGAGGTTTCCTTCAAGAAGGGGAGATGTCTTTCCCGTGTATGGGATCCAAAAATCTCTTTGCCCTGACTCCCATTTAATCCCATTTTCATGTTTCTCAGTGTTACACACCATTTTTTACTCATTTTAGATAGTCACAATGATGAACTTGGAGACCATTGTTTATTTTAACTGGATCTTTGCATGGCTTACCCATATCAGTAGGTTGTGACATTAGAAATATTGTTTTCTTTTGCTTTTTTTTTTCTTCTGTGAGCTTGGAACAACCTAAATAAAGCTTGGAAAACTGCAAAATGCTCAGACACAGAAGACAAAAGTGGAAAGAGTTTGTTTCTTTTGTTTCATTTACTTTGTAATTCTTTATAAAAATCTGTTACCCAATGTGATTTCTCAGCTATGCACTGTGTTTTTATCTATTAATAATATTTACTCAGTGCTGACCCACTGTCTTCTTCTTGGTCCTTGTTTCCTCTATGTGGCTTTGCAATGTCAAATCTTTTCCAGGTGTCTCAAGAATGAAGTTTGCAGAGTGGCACTCAGCTGTCTTGCTTGGAGCTGAAAACTATTTTCATGGAAGTTTTGTCTGTGGATTTAAAGCCTGTTTTCTTGAGTTTTTGACTCATATCTGTACACTGATGGGAATAGTGTATAATCATATGTATTTTATTTTCCAATGAATCTTAGTCTAGCTCAAATATAGGCTGTCAGAATAAAGTGCTATGTGTAACCTGTAATAATGGCTGGCATCTTTCTATTATCCTCTGAAATCTCTCTGCTGAAGTGTTTTATTGATTTTATTTTTCTTTATACATAATTTACTTTAAAACTTTTTAAAACTAAAATTACACAGATCTACATACACTTCTTTCACTTGCCTTTTATTTTTTTTTCACTGAACCTTAAAAAGGGAACATTCTAGTTGAAGGTGAGGGTGGTTTATTGCCCTTCATGCAGTTCTTCACCTGGCACACCGTGTACCTGCTCATCCCTTTCACTGCTGGAGAACTTGCAAGAAATTAGGAGAACATGTTGTGACTGTCTTCAATTGCACATCTTTAGCAATATTTGTTATGAACATAGATATTTGCCCACAACCATCTTGCTGGCATTGAAGATCTATGTAGTTTTGAGAAAGAATGTTCAAAGTACCATGATTTCTCCCTCATCACTATAAAAATAATTAATTTTCCACCTTCTGTTTTGACCAGAAAAGGCTTTTATATCCTGTAGCATTCAGCTATAAGTCAGGTTCTAAATCTCACAGCTTGTTTTAGTGGGTATTTTAGAAATGTCTTAATTTGATGGCTAAATTCACCACAGAGCTCTGCAAGGCAGGCTCTGAAAAAGGGATGCTTTGTTTTTATTGTATTTCCTACAGCAAGAAGGGTTTGAGTTTTTATTTTCCCTCCTCTCCAGTAGCCTAACATAGAATCACAATACAGCAAGTGAAAGAAGTGGCTGAAACTGGTGGGACCCATGGCACCCCCACATCAGCCCCCAAAACACTCGTTATTGGTTATTTTTCTTGTCATTTCCTCATTATTATTTTTTTAAGTGATAAACCACAGAACATCCCTTCCTTTACAGATGGAGGTGATTTCTCCCATGGCTGTGCTCGCTTAACTCACGTTAATGCTAATGTGAATTTCATCCAATGGCTTCCAAATGACACTCATTTTAAAGCCACCAGGTGTGCAGTGCCAGTCTCATTATCTGAGTTTTTATTTTTTCTGCCATGCACCAGCAGAGCAAACTGTCAGAGCCAGAAAGATGCCCGTGGACACTACCTAGATCTTCACTGTAATAATGAAAATAAACAGTATCCTAATTAGCAAACACTGACCTCAAAATCAAGTGGAAGTATTTTGCTTTAAAGCTGGGTTGGACTTGAATGAAAACAACGGTGTGAAGATGCATTGCATCATCTCCTTAAGACAAAGTAGATAACTTTGGAATATAATTCCTTGTCAGAGGGTTAGATGAATTTAGTTACAGATTATTTCTCCAACTAAATGTCTCTGCAGCGAGAATCTCAAAACACTTGCTTGGTTCACTCTCTTATTTTTAGCTCCAGTAGTGGAAATGGTCTTTATCAGTCATCATCATGATATATGCTGGTAAAAATCTCTGGAAAGGCAATGGGAAGATTTCTAGGGTGTGAAATTTTAACAAGTTGAAGATACCATAACAAATAAATATAATTTAAATGCTAAATTTCTCAAATAGGTGACTACTTGTAATATCCAAACACTGCAATTAGCCAAACCTCAAACTCAGTTGTCTGTGTAAATATAACAGTCCCATTCGATTAATTAATTAATTAATTAAAAATACCTTATTTTAATTAAGTAGAAATAAAGCCACTGAACAGCATAAGTGCTAAAATTCTTTTCTTTCCTGCAGCTCTTGCTCCATCTCCAGTGGAGAAAGCATTTCAACACATTTTAAATGCATTCACAAACCCATGTAGTTGCTAGAATTGTTTGTAAAAATAAAAAAAAAAATAAGAAAAGAAAAAAGAAAGTGAAAGAAAAGAGAAAAAAGCGCCTATTTGTTATGTACTTTTTATCTTCCTTATCCACTCTGGGTGGGACCACTAGATGCCACTGTGCCCTAAGGAAGAAAATGAACCGTGGGCTTCAAATCCAGAGCATAAACAGCCTCGGAAAACCAGCACTGACTCGAACACAGCAATTTCTTGAAGTGTCTTTGTGACCAGGCACAGCTCGGCTGTCGATAAGAACTGCTGCCTGAAGCAGGGGGGTTCGCTCAAGAGGGTTAAAACACTTTGAGGTGTCACAGCTGTTTGCAGAACTGGTGCTAAAAGCTTTTCTCAGCCATGGGGACCTTCCCCAGCACAGCAGGAATATCCCCTGGCAGCAATCCCTGCTCCCCGAGGAATGGTGGTTGCTACTTTCCTCTTCTTTCTCTTTTTTCTTTCTTTTCTTTTCTTTTCTTTCTTTTCTTTTCTTTTCTTTTCTTTTTTCTTTTCTTTTCTTTTCTTTTCTTTTCTTTTCTTTTCTTTTCTTT
>JAWWLY010000318.1:0-13955 GCA_035041215.1 Gymnopithys bicolor | reverse complement strand
TTCCTTTTTCTTAAATTGGCGTGATTATTGTGGAGGAGGCCCCTCCCCTGCTTGTGGGTAAACATTTTGGTTTTTTTCCCCCTCAAACCGAGACAAGACTGAAAGAGAAAAGAGACCAAAACCCCTAGTTATGTGAAATTTCTAATTCTGCTTTGCAAAATGTTGTTTGCATAGCAAGGCCACTTAACTCATGAAAACAGCCATGAAGTGATGAAGTCGCTTTTTTTCTGGTACGTACTGTCTAGCAATTATAGAGACCAGTGTACCGTGTATTAGGAGTCATAAATTAAGGTAAGCTAGATGCTTCAATAAGATGAAATGGTAAAGATCCAAGATTTTGTATAGTTATAAAGCCAAGATTTTACAAGTTTGGCAGGTGATGTCATTGAACAAAGAAAAGGTATGAGTCCAACAGTGATGAATACACTTCAAGACCACCTGAGGGATGAAGTCAGGAGACCACTACTCAAATTTCAAATCAAAAAGAAAGCTCTGCTCAAGATTTCACCCAGTCATCAATACGGAAATTAAAAACTATGTTTAACTAAAAGCAGTAGTTGTACTGGTATGACAGCAAAATGGGTTATTTCAGAAAGAATGAACTGATACAGATAGGTCTGCACTTACGATCTTGATGAAATTCTAATTGCAAATTTGTAACCCAATAGTTGAAATAGTATTTCTAAACTTTGCATCCTACAGAAGAATTGCTCATCACTAGTGATTAAAAACTTTGAATTTATCAAAGCAGAACTAGACAAGGGGAAACAAAGCAATAATACATATATTTAAAAAACCTGTTACATAACCACTTAGAAAGAGGTCAAGGTAATATACTCTTAAGGACAAAAAGAGGAATAAGAGTGTGGAAATGCAATAAATAATTATTCATGGTTACCTATATTTAAAACAAATATCTCCTTCAGTCATTAAAAAGCTTGCATTCTAAATCCCTGTGCTAGCAATTTGTTTTTTGTAGGTGAAACATTGTGTTTGTCAGAAACACTTAACCCTAGAAAGGTTTGTCATGATTGCAGCTGTTGCTTTTCACAGAGGAGAACATATACGTGATCTAGCAAGGGAGGATGAGAAAAAGGTGGAGAGGTGAGAACAGCCATCTAGCAGAACTGGTAAGGATGCAGGGGTTGCTTTCTTGAACAATAGATTTGTAATCTCAAGAAGGGACTATTTGTTCCTATTTTCTGTTTGCTGTACTGTATTAAGCTCTGTAACAATGTTATGGAAGTAAAATTTTATAGTAGATTTGAATGAATAAATGTCTGCAACCTGATTTTTTTTGGTCTCAGGGTATGGAGGAAGAAGGAAGAAGGAAGAACTTGATGGTTTCTTTGCCTGTATCAGTATTTGTTTACTTTCTTTTGCTGCTGGACAAGGTTAGTGCTTCAAATGAAAAATGGAATTGAAGTATACTTTTGAATACTAAAAAATTTCAAAATGATAACATGTTTACATATTCAATTATTATTTCTGCATCTGTTCGTTACATTTTCAGAAAGAAATGTAGCAAGCTGACAGTAATGAGTTTGATACTGAAAATGAGCATTTGCTTTTCATTTTTTTCAAGTAAAATCAAAGAGCAAGAGTGAGTACAGTTGTCATCAAAAATATTCTGGTTATCCTGTGGATGTAAGTGATCAGTCTTGCCATTTGGTTTTCAAGTGCTTTCAGCAATAGCCCAAAAACTTTAGAAATAGGATGACTTTTTAAAGCACTGATAAGTCTGGTTTAGCCAGAGTGTATTTCCTGACATTTTGCAGATGGTCATATACAGAGCATTATGACATATGTAAAAGTATGTATCTGTATGTATGTGACTAACGCTAACAATAAAATATATTTATTCTGCAGAAATAACATTGGATTTATAGTTTTTGTATGGAGACATTGCAGAGAAGCAGATATACACTGCTGCCATTATGTGATAAAAAGCATGTACATAAAATCTGACTTTTACATCAGTATGTTTTATCTGATTCAAAATCTTCACAATAGTTGAGACTTTTCACATTTGTTATACATATTCATGTCTTGTCTGTGGGAAACAGCTGTTTTATGACAAGCTTCAATAAAGTAGACAGTTTCATCTGAAGCCATACATGTTTAATCACAAAGCATATTATTAGTGCATATAAAATGGTGCTAATAATTTCTGCACATTTCCAATAATATTTAAAATCCCAGAATGTTCTTTTACATTGCTGTTCAAATGAATTCACATCATACATCTGCCTTTTTATTTAGGGAGTAAGGAGAGTGGAATGAATGAGGTGAAGTGAGCTGTATAGCTGTTTTTACTCTGAAGTTCCTCAGTTTTCTCTGACTTACCATCAACCAGAACACTAGTAAAAAAGTGTTGTTTAAGGCATGCTCATCGTAACTCTTAAATTAGGTAAGTACTTTGAGCAATTAAAAATTCCTTGTCACTTGACTTCATTGTTGTGACTTTGAAACAGTCATTCCCATTAGTTGCTCTGGTAAGGCATTGATAGCCATTTGGATATTCAGTTTCTGAATTCCTTGCAAGCAGGTGTTTTCAAAGCATAAAGCTTTGACAAGTGACCTGAAGAAATCAGTGTAAGACACATAGTAACTGGAGTGGAAAGTTATGCTTATGTGATTTTAAAGACATGGTTATAGCACCTCAAACTTTTTTTAATCTTTAATTTTTACATTTTAAAAATTGTTAGATTTTTTAAAAATTCTGAAAGTTTGTAACATTTCATACTCTGCTGTGAACCCCTGACTATTGATGTTCTGCTTTTTTTTCCTTGCAGGGAACTTTGTTCTAATTTCATCTGTTGTGTGTAACTATGTAAAGGAATGCTGGTTTCTTTTACTATCCCACTTCCTGAAAAAGACCCCAGCATATGACGGTTGATGCAGCCTTGACACTTGACATTCTTTATATAGCTTTATCTACCAAAGGAAACATTTTTGCTGATGCCTTTGTTGTATGCTGGAAAAATATAATTGCTTTATTGCTTATCTTATCAGTGGCAGAATATTGAAATGGAGCACCAAATCAAGAGAGCTAGTGCCTAAATGACTCAGATAAGAATATCACTTCAGTCTTATTCATATGCATTTACAAAATATACTTTGAAGTGCAGAGGTGTAGTTCTGTTTTGGTTTTAGTTTTGTTTTTTTTTTTTTAAACTGCTGAATATTTTCAGTTTTGGCATTGCACAAATTAGAACATTTTAGAATCTGTTCTTCTGAAGTGGTACTTGTTTTCTGCAGCAGAGTTCCTTAGATCTCTTATATCCCTTGAATTCTGGCAGAGTGTCATGCTGATTTATGGTATACAAATTGTAGGAGAGCAGCAAAGCCATTGATTTCTTTGGTTGGTTTAGCTGATTAATTTTTAGAACTATTAAGAGCTTTGAAGGAGAATGTTGGTATTCATCATTCTATAAAATGGTGATAGTTTCCAGCAGCAAAAATAGGGGTAATCTGCAGGGCATCAGTCTGGAAGAATTTAAAGAGTTAGCCTGAAATTTTGTGATGTGCTTTGTAAGAAGACAGCACAAATGTTGTTACTGATTCTTACCTTTCAGCCATAAATTGCAAGTCTGATAGATGTCACCAGATTTACCCTTGATTTTAGCAATTCACAGTGACCAGAATCAGATTCACTATCTTCTTGTTTTATTGTGTGTTTTACACGAACTGTGGAAAGTGTTATGATATGAGAATGGTGATGATTTTAGCCATCCTATCAGTTTCAAACAGGCGTCATTTTTCTTGCATGCTAAGGTGGAACTGGGTTCTGTCTAATGAACTCTTCACTGGGCGCTCAAATAGTGTGTGAGCTTTTTCCTTTCTTTACTGGTATGAAGCTACTCACAAGTATGAACCTATCAGCTAGCTGATAGACCTCTTACAAGCTTGACTTTTATTTCAATTATAAAAAAGTAGTTTGTTTACTTAGTCATTTAACTTCTAAATTTGGAAAACCTATTGAAGTGTCTGTCACGATGCGAACAATGGAAGTGGAAGTACTTGTCCAACTTTTCATGCCACTGAATTACAAAGGGTTTAGTAATCAACAGCTTCACATCATAGCTGTAGCCAGAGCTTCCAGCTGCTCTAGAATATTTTTGGTTTAAATAAAAGATATTTTTTCTTTACATGCCACAGAACTGGAACTTAATAAAAAAAGATCAAAACATTTAATTGTCTTTTTGACCTTGTTTTGGTTTTGTGTCAGTTTGGGTATCAGAAAGTAATGAATACTAGTCACAGGCATCCGAAAACTACTTTTTTTGAGGGACAGACACTGCATTGGCTTTTTTGTGGCCTCTAATGTGACAGTGGCACAAGGCCAGTACCAGGGCACGTTTCTCTTCAGCTCCCTTTGATTTCACATATCTCCAGATTGGCAGATGTCTCAGTAAATATCTAAACCCTAGCGCTTCTGTAAAGTGAGCAAACCTGTTATTTTACATTGTTAGACTAGCAACTTTACATGTACTTTATTACACATGTAGTAATGCTGTCTTTGATCTGAAAACCACTTAACAGTGCTGGATGCTTTTTAGTTAGAAGTTACCCATTCTGTTGGTTTTGGTAGTTTTGAGCATCCTGTGTCCACTATGGGCTTGCCTTGTAATATAAAAGAGTTCAGCTGACTTACAGCTGTTAAATAAATAACCCAGCTCAATAATGGTTGTTGGGCTCATTTGGAAAGTGTAAAATTATTTTCTTTCAGCTTTCTGGCTGTTTGGAAATAGTCTTCTTTGAGATCTCAGGTTAGTTTGTTTAATATGGATATAGTTCTTGAAAAACAGACTCTTGAAGGAGGACTGCTGTTTGTAGGAGCCATCAAAAGCACAGCCAGTGCGAGCTCTGCATTCAGTTTGGCTCAACAAAATGTTGAATTTTCTGGGCATGTTTGAGCATCACTTGTTATGCCATAAGTCAGAAGGGAGTTGCAGCTGCAGATTCATTTAAGTGCTGGGTATTGAAGAACTTCTCTCAAATGTCCTACAGAAAGTGAAAGCAGGTCCTTCTGTTCTTGTTTGATAGGAGAACAACCCAGGTGGGTTTCTTATCTAGTAAACAGCAGAATGAGACCGAGGACAAGTATGGTCATCAGTTCCTTTGTCCTGACTTTTGCACATGACCTGTTTTCAAGATGATCCGTGTTTTTTAAACTCTCTATTGAAATGCAGGGTTTCAGTGTTTGTGCCAAAGAATAAATGTCCCTTAAAAAAGATTAATTTTGATTTTATGGGTAATTTTATGGTCCAAGAATTTACTCACATTTAAAGTGAAAAAAACATATTCTGAAGTACAATACTAACAGGCCACACCTAAGAATTAATTCAAAGGATTTAATTTGGGCACTATCTTCCCCTAGATGAAAATATGGTTATTGCCTTTCTGGTCTTTGTCTGGAATCTCAACATTTTTGTTAAAGATTTATTAAAAGTAATTTCAACACCTTCTATACATTTTAGACACAAAAAATGAAAGTACCCTTTCTTTGTCAGATTTGGTGTCCTCCTGTAAGCAGTCAGTATGAAACAACCTTGAGGCTATAGACTTCTAGCTGTAAGGGGTTTGTGTTTTGGTGGGGTTTTTATGGGTTGTCCGTGCGCCCCCTCTAAGTATAGAGAGCTTTTTTCATGACACTGTTAGAATTATTCTGAATGCAGAAGTTCAGAAAATGTAGTTTTGAAAGAGTTCCATGGCTAGGGCAATTGTAGGCTTTCATTCATGCTCCCAAGTTGCTCTAAATATTTCTAACTTTAGTTCATCACTACAGGCCACACAACAGTGGTTTTTTGTTTCCATTTTAATATTTGGACTCATTAATTAAAAGAGATGATTGAGAAAATGATTTATTGACAGTTGTATTTATTATGGCAGCCTTCAGTTTTAATAGAATGATACTTCAAATGGTACTATTGGGATGCAGACATACTGGTTTGACTTTCCAAATGCTTACAGATTGTTAATATCTATTTGCTTTTTGTTTAACTGTTTACATCCTGGAGACTTGTTACATTGCTCACTTAGGTGTTTCTAGCCTCCTTGAGCAGTTGAAAAACTGATCAATAAAAATATTAAAAATAAAGTGGAGCTCTGTAACAAGAGAAAAAGAAGGAAAAATGTTGAAAAAGGAAGCAATATGGCACTGTTCAAAGTAGAGCTTGCATTCTCTCTCAGAGGGAAAAGAGAGAAGGGGCTGGGCAAGGAAGAATATATGTGTTGGGAGCCATGATGTTCTTTTTGTGACTGCAAAATCTTGTAGAAGGGCAAGAAAGGGGATGGAAAGTTTTGCTTTTTGTTGTTACTCCATAACATATTTCTTTGTTTCACAATATTGTGATGAATGCTGTGGCCATAAATGAGTCTGGGGCCATTATGTAGTTTTTTCCTTATTTCTGACTGGGCTAGATAATAAGCACTGCAGGAATGGGGTCACTGTTGTCACTCTGGTATCCAGCAGACAGTGGACTAAACAAAACAGAGAAAAAATGAAATGGTGAGTGAAGAGTTAGTTATTTAAAAGAAGATGGTGGCTGCTTTCTGCAAGAGTTGTGCAAGGTCTTTTGATATTTTCAGGCATGCCTCAGCAGTTACTTTACAAGGACAAAACGAGAAGATAAATGTTGCTAGATTTCAAGAAAAACACCCCCCACCAAATCAACACTCATCTAACTATTTTTTGGAAATGCATTATTGGTGAAAAAATTTCATTGCTGTGGAACTGGTGAGCATATCAGCATGCAATTTGGCCAGCATTGTATGTGTGGCGGCAAAGGTTAGTATGTTAGGGCTCAGAGTTATGACTGGAATAATGAGAATAAGCCACATGTTGAAGTGCCTTTATTTTGTGCCTTTCTTTGTGCTTTTGCTTCATTTGGTTTATTAGGAAGAAAGAAGACAAAACTTGTTTCTTGTTGAAATGGTATAGCACTTGGTACACATGTGGTCTCTGAGATGTTTCTATCATGCTGGTGTTTTTTTTCCTTGCAGAGGTCCCATAATCATATAATAAAATATTAATAGCACTGCTTTAAAAAGATTTTCCCTCTAGCATGAGCATATGTAAGTATGGTGCTCAGTGTAACAGATAAAGCTCCTGTACATACTGTGAATGTATATTCAATATAGTTGTTCTAGTCTTAAAATTAAATGTGATGTTCTAAGCACACACTTGGGTTGAGCTGGCAAAATGCCAACTGCCCAATACAGAATCTGTCTCACTCTCCCCACCCTGCAGAGAAAAGAGAGGGAAAAAACCCACCTCCAAGATTTAAACTTAAACTAGTTATGTATATTTATACAGAAAAGAGAAAATTAAAATAAAACTACAATATAACACACACACCCCTACACAAGTTAAATATAGCAACAACCCTCTACTGCCCACTGAAAACAGATCCCATCACTCAAAATCCATAAAACACCCCAAAAGACACCCAGCAAGAAACAGAGAGGAATAACAATAAAATGTTTACTTCCCTGAACTCAAACAAAATGAGAAGTAGCAGTGGGCAGCAGCCAAGACCCACCTCAGCAAGACAGCAGCTGCATGTCTTGCCTCTACCTCAGCCATGATGAAAACTGAGAGAACACCTCCTACTCTACTGTATTTATTTCTCAGGTTGTGTAATCTTGTATGAAATATTTCTTTGGTTGCTTAAGTCAGGTGACACCTGTCTCTCCTAATCTATGTAAGACTGTCTGCTAAACTGAGGCCTACCAAAAAGGCCTAACTAAAACTACGACAACACTGTAATTAGATTCTACCTACAGAGAGGTGTCTTAAAAACTATTTTGCAAAAGCTTATGTATAGTAAGAAATACAGTTTCTCTCTTGGTCATTTGGGACAGAAATGTGATTATTGTTCATGCAACCTGGAGGTCCAGACAGTTCCTTGCATTCTTATTTCCTTTATTGGTTTGGTTAGGGGTTTCTTTATGATATATTTTATACAAATAACTAATCTAAGAGTCATTGTCCTGCCATGCAGAGCTGCAGTTACATTTGATATCTATATGATTATTTCCCGCTCACAGCTTCCCCCAAAACTCTATGGAAAAAACCAAAATGCTGCTGTAGCAAGCAAAATCTTAATTCATATATATTTATTTTATGCATAGATTATCACTATTGGATAAACACAGCATTTGAGGGTACTGGTAATGATTAATCCAAATCTTACTGTAAGGTCTGGCTTTGTTTTTTCTTATTTATTTTGCTTTAGTGGGCCAGGACTGTATGTGGATATAATTAAAAGTGGAGACTCATAGAATCATGAAATGGTTTGGGTTGAAAGGGACCTTAAAGATCTTAGTTTTAACCCCCTTATATCAAAGAATTATTTTTTCAACCATGTTTTAAAAAGAATATATTTAACTATCAAGCTGTCAAACAATTAATTTTTGAGCGGTTGTTCATTTGTTTTTGTTAAAGAAAAAGGAATCTCAGGAATTCCTTGGTGTTGGGTATTAGGTCTGAGGTGGGGGAATGGAATACGGCCTCGTCTTAGTTCAGTAGGATGGTAATACCTTACATGAAACTCTTAGTAACATTAGCTATTGTGTTTTTATTTCCCCCCACAACCCAGAGAACAAATTTGGTTGGAATGAATAATGCCGATTTTCCCTCTGGGGACCCTGGAATGTACCAGTTGGATGTTACTGTAAGAAGAGAACAAAACCTAGCCGCCCAGGACCGTGGTGGTAAGTGTGCTGTTAAACACTGCCTTAATGATTGCACAGCTATATGTTCATTGTGTAAAATTACAATTAAGATTTGAGTTATAAGTGTGTTAGTTTAACTCTGCCTAAAACTTTGCAAAAGTTCTTTGACTTAAGAGCGTGAAGTGAAAAGAGCTAGCCCCACACAGATGGAATAGTAAAACTTAGCTAATATAGACTTCATGCTTCTAGATAATTTTCCTCCCTTTCTGAACATTTCAAATGAAGAAAGGTGCATTAGATTTATTTTAACCATTTAACTTTGTGCTTTCTTGCTCACACATGTGTCACCTTGCTGTTTATGTTTTTCCTTCCCTGCTTAACTGTTAAACCCCGGAGCTGTGTTTAAAGACAGAAACAGTAAAACCCCTGTATTGGATGTGTCAAGGCTTTGCCTGTTGGCCAATGTGCCAATCTCATATTGGCATTTTTCAGTCTACTGTCAGAAATGTACTGCACCCATAGTTCAGATGAAGAAAGGATTCCTAAAAGTGTTTTTGTTGCATACAACTCAGTGTCTTTATCCATACAACTGTAGCTCATATTTAAAATTAGGTAAATCAGTAATCCACTTTCTGAACAGTGATGTAAGCATGACAAATCTAGCTAACAGCGTATTTTGGATTAGCTGTAGTACATTTCCTGTGAGAGAGAAGAATCCATAGTAAATATTGTGCAGAACCTTTTCATACTTACATGATAAAGCTATATGACTGCTTTCAGATCGCAGATATGGTAGCAGAAACCTAAAAGGCTGTTTAAACTAATAGGAAATTACTTCACTGATATTTATGTAACTGAAATCGAAATTTTAATATACTCAGTGTTATAAGAATAAACTTTTCTTCTTCTAGATATACTGATATTCTGTCAAGCTTTGCTTAATATTCATTAAACACGGATACTCAAATGTTTTTGTTGCGTTGCATGAGCTAGAGAGACTTCCTCAGTTTCTGAATTATGCTTTGAAATTGTCACATCCCTTCTTCATATTATTTATAAATGGACAAAAATGGAATGTAAACATGATTCTTATGCAAGGGAGACATATGTAATTTTGTCTCCCACAATACCGGAGTCTAGGTCTAGAGTAAACAAAGAATAGGAGATCTGATCCTGAGGTGGAATCTCTCACTGTCAGAAGTGAATACCAGGTTCTGTATAAAATGTCAAGTGCTTTAAAAGGCAATTTCAGAAAGCTACTGCTTTAGCATCAAGGAAGCCTGCAAAAGCTAACTGGGAGGCAACATGGTGGTATTTTCTCAGTACTTATTAGTCCTAGAGTCCAGACACAAGGGCTGCAGTGCATGGTCTTCTCCTACTCTGTTTCAGAGCCAATAATTTGCTTTGGATGGTATATTATCACAACCTCCCAGAAGCCTGAGCAAGTATTAGTTCACCTTTTGAAAAGGTACAGGGGAAGGTTGTTGGGCTCTGGAATCACAGAGTAGTCTCATAACTTGAATTCTTACCAAAAAAGCAAGATACATGGATTATTTTTTGCTCTCTTTCTGAATATTTTCTTCTCCCTGAAAAAGCTCAGCAGTCCCATCTTAACCAATCTAGGGCATGTTTTACCAAGCTTGTCAGGAAGGAGACTGTGCATTGCACCTTAGTGAAGTACGGAATTTTCTTCAGACCCAGTGGGAACTACAGGTGTGCTCCCACCTGCATTGGCCAGCTTTAAGATCTCAGTTGGGTTTGGGCTTCTAGGAATGAGCTTTTGTTTCTTAAGGGCAAAATACAGAATCTGCATTTTGTAGTGGGATACCAAATCAGGACCCATCCACTTTTGACTCAATGTCCTGGCTGCTATCCACTGTGTTTCGATTATTTGCCTTTTCTTATGCAGCTCCCTGGAGTGAGATTTAGGAGCACTTGCAGCATCTGAATTGAGGAGACTTTACAGGCATTAGCCAGGCACTTAGTGGATTCAGATGGCAGCTCAATAGGAAGTGCATGGAAAGAGGCTTGATTTGGGTAGTTGGTTTTGTCTAAATAATTTCTTGAGTATAATAGTAGCTCTTTATTTATGGCTTAATATATCACTGTGGTAATCTGGTGGTGTTTCACTAAGAAACTGACATGTAGAAGTCATTTCTTACTGGAAGTTTATGTGGCTGCAGAGGAGATTCGGTGAGTTCACAAAAGAAAAAAACGCAAAAGGCATTGAATAGCACAGAAAACGCATCCAGCTCAGAAGGTCTCTGCTGCAAGTTCTTGATGCCTAAGAGGGCATTGAAAGGATATTTACCTGTCATCTTGTTTTTTTATTAGTGTCTGCTTATGGCCCTGATGGAGCCCTACTAGGACCTTTGGTCTAGGCCAGTATCTGTGTTTCTGTGGCACTGCCAGCGTGCTGCAGCAGTGCTTACAGCAGGGGTTACAACACAGAAAGTGATTAGAGGGCAGTCTGCGGAAGACACTATGTAAGAATATATATCCAAATTCTAAATGAATCTACTGAGACAGATGTGATATATATTAAGACATCTTAGAAGATTTATCCCAGGACTGTCTCAAAGGAGTCTTATACTATAAGTCTGTAACATTGCATAACACTCCATTGTTCCACATTCTTTCTCAGATCCTCCAGTTAAAGTCTGACATTAGAATTTTTCCCAAGTAGTGTGAATTTCACTCTAGAATAGTACTTGAAATTGACTTTCAGTTTTGTTTTAGCTTTTTGTTCTTCAGTTTTTGAACTGCAATTTCATGTAACTTTTTAGAAATTTGCATATCGCAGTCTCGGAATTCAAAGTTGAATTCTCATTTGTGAATATTCTGCTCAATTTCCCCCCCTCCCCCCCAAATTTATAAAAAGAGATACTACAACATTTTCAGAGGAATGGGGGGAAGATTAAAGGCATATTTATGTGGCTAGAAATATCATGACTATTAATTGATAAATGGCAGCACTGATAGTCATAACAAAAGGGGAATACAATGTTCTTCATGAGAAGAACATCTTGCTGTTGTCTTCTCAAAAGATTAAATATCCTTTGTTATAACAGGCAGGATTAAGTTAAGGAAACTTCCCAGTCCAACCATCGAGAAGCCGCTCTGGCAGTCACACTCCCACCGCCTGAACTGGGAACGAGGCCTCTTCCCAGCTAGGTACCCCATACTCACACAGTCAGACCAGGTTTCCTTACCAGCTGGACCCCAGGTTTCCTATAGCAGAGTATCAGACATCCTGATCTTTGAAGATATTTAATCTCGGTGCAATAAGTAAATAACAAAATAATAGCTTGAGCTGAGTGCCTGCAATGAGAGAGGACCCCAAACAAAGGAAACACTGGACTTATATATCCTTATGGTCCAAAAATCTGTAGGTCCTTGTTGTAGTTTGGAATTATTATGTAAATTCTCCCCCCTGCCACTAACTGTCCATGCCAGTAGTTAACAAAAAAAGTAGTTAACTGCTGATCACTTGGGTAGGGGCAGGTTTGTCTCTTTTGTTCTTGGGGACTACACACGCCTGGGAGTTGTGTGTGTGTGTGTGCTGGGTAGATGAGAAGCCGTCTCGCTGCTGCCTGCCCTGTACTGCTTCTGGCTGCTCGTGGCTATTGCTGCCTGCCCCAGACTGCTTCTGGCTGCTTGCTGCTGCTGCTGCCTGTCCCAGACTGCTTCTGGCTGCTTGCTGCTGCTGCTCTTTGCTGCTGCTCTTTGCTGCTCCTGGTAGCTGGTGTTTCTGCTTCTTGGACAAGGAACACAGGGGGAGAGACAGAGCTCATCTGAGAGCTCACCACTCCTCTGTTTCGCTGGAGAGGAACTGGAAACTCACTCTGCAGCCAGCTGGGTTGTGACACTGGTACTGCCATAAGTATAACTCTTCTCCTGAAGGAAACTTGTTGTGGGGGTTGTTGTTGTGGGGGTTGTTGTTTTGGTTTTTTTCTCTGTGGTGTTGGGGAAGTGGTTTGCTCTGGTCTGTTTATAGTTATACCTATACCTACATATATATATATTTATAGCAGTTAGGGACAGTTATCCTTCTTGTATTAAAGTCCCTTTTCTTAAATTTGATAAAGAGTGGCGTGATTATTGTGGAGAAGGTCCCCTCCCCCACTTGTGGGTAAATATTTTGGTTTTTCCCCTCAAACCAAGACATATTTTTGGCACCCAACGTGGGGATTGTAAACAAAGAAAGATAACTGTTCTTGTGGCACCCTGTGTGTATTGAGTTTAGGGTTCATCAGTACCATCCTGTATAATATATTGGCTTTTTCTTGGTACAAATTCATGCCAAAAGGAGCAGCAAGTTTAAGTCTTATCAACAAATCAATAAGTAAAACTCAAATAGCCGCAATTGAGTTCTTATTTTGGATTTATGGTGCTATGAATTCAATGCCGGTGGGTGTCATTTGGATGGTGTTCTCAAGGCTGTTTTCATGCTGTAACCTAAGCTGCTACCTCTGGGGATTTAGTTATAATAGTACTGACCCTTGGGAAGGAACAAAGGGGAGTTTTTTCTCCCAACTCTTCGTCCATTCCCCCTTCAAGTCTGCTACAACAGCTTTTGGGATGTTTAAATTCTCCCTGGATGCCAGAGATATCTTGCTCTTTATGTTTTTTTCTGCAAGGTTTTATCCCTGTGGCCTACAGTATGTTTGAAGGTAGGGCCAGGGTTTTTCGAGAATGAGTTCAGAAGCCCAGTGAAGGGGGAAAAGAAAGGGAGTAAAACCCCTGATGTCACAGTGAACGGCAAAAAGCAAGAGAATAAAACCCCTGACATCACAGTGAAGGGTGAAAAGCAAGAGAGTAAACCCCCTGACGTCACAGTGAAGAGAGAGAAGAAAGAGAATAAATCCCCTGACTTTACAGTGAAGAGGGAGAACTAAGAGGGTAAAACTCCTGATGTCACAGTGACGCAGGACGGGGCTGAAAAAAGGGAAGAGCGTAAAACCCCTGATGTCACAGTGATGCAGGACAAGGCTAAAAAAGGGGAAGAGGGTAAAACCTCTGACGTCACAGTGATATAGGATGAGGCTAAACCAGGGGAACAGTCCAAGCCTATGGAAGTTGCCCCTATCCAGAAAAGGAAATATAAGACCAAACCAGTCCGTCCAGCAGATGATGAGGGGGCTGCTGCACCTTCACAGCAAGCAGACCCAGAGCCAGAGATCATCACTGAGTCATTGTCGTTTGATAACCTCCGTGGTTTGCGGAAAGACATTGCCAGACACCCGGGCGAGCCCATCCTGACTTGGTTGATC
>JAWWLY010000317.1:0-13990 GCA_035041215.1 Gymnopithys bicolor | reverse complement strand
CCTTGGTCCAACTCCAGTCCATTTACTAGATCATGGCACTCAGTGCCACATCCAATCTCAGTTTAAAAACCTCCAGGCATGTGGAATCCACCATCTCTCTGCACAGCCCATTCCAATGCCTGATTACTCTATCTGGAAAGAATTTTTTTCTGATCTCCAACTTAAATTTCCCCTGGCAGATCTTGAGCCCGTGCCCCCCTGTGCTACATATTTAGTCTGAGAGAAATCATATCTTTCACTTCTCTGCAGGAAAGTGGGACAAAAATCGCAATTTGAAAGATGAGAGTCTCCAATATGATGTGTCTTCTCTGTCCCTCCACGAGCAACAAGCGTTTTCTGTCCTGGTACATGTTGTCTGAGAGGAATCTTCATATGTTTCACTTCTCGGGAGAGAACTGGGAAGCAAATCTCAGTTTGAAAAATGAGTTTCTGCTAAGGACCAGTTGTGCTTTTCACCAAGAGAGAAAGCTGCAAGCCTGGAATCTCAGATGAATGTGATGTTCCTTTATTCTCCCTCCAGGAGCAATAAGTTTTATATCTTGTGGCATATTTAGTCTGAGAGAAATCTTCATGTTTCACTTCTCGTCAGACAACTGGGAAGGAAATCACAATTTGAAAGATATTCTCTTAAGGACCGGTTGTGCTTTTCACTAAAGTGAGAAAGGTAGAGGCCTGGAATCTCAGATGAATATGAGGTGCCTTCCCTGTCCCTGCACAAGTAGCAAGTGTCTTCTGTCCTTGTACATATAGTTTGAGAGGAATCTTCATAAACTTCACTTCTAGGCAGAAAACTGAGAAGGAATTTGTAATTTGAACCATGAGTTTCTGCTAAGGAACAGTTGTGCTTTTCGCCAAGAGAGAAAGCAGAAGCCCTGGAATCTCAATGAATATGATGTACCTTGTCTGTCCCTCTACAAGTAACAACCTTTTTCTTTCCTGGCACATTTATTCTACCAGAAAACTTCATCGGTTTCACTTTTAGGAGAGAACTTGGTGGAAAATCACAATGGGAGAGATGAGCTTCTCCTAAGAAACGATTGAGCTTTTTGCCAAGAGAGAAAGATACAGGCTTGGATTCTCTGGTGAATACCATGTGCCTTCTCTGTCCCTCCACAAGTTACAAGTGTCTTCTGTCCTGGTACATTTAGTTTGAGAAGAATCTTCATGAACTTCCCTTCTTGGCAGAGAACTGAGGAAGAAATCGCAATTTGAAACATGAGTTTCTGCTAAGAAACTGTTGTGCTTTTTCCTAAAGAGAGAAAGCTGCAGGCCTGGAATCTCAGATCAATATCATGTGTCTTCTCTGTCCCTCCACAAGCAGCAAGCATTTCCTGTCCTGGTACATTTAGTCTGAGAGGAATCTTGATATGTTTCATTTCTGGGCAGAAAACTGGGAAGAAAATCTCACTTGGAAAACTGAGTTTCAGCTTAGGACCGGTTATGCTTTTGGCCAAGAGAGAAAGCAGCAGGCCTGGAATTACGCATGAATATGATGTGCCTTCTCTGTCCCTCCACAAGCAACCAAGCATTTTCTGTCTGGGTACATTTTGTCTGAGAGGTATATGCACATGGTTCACTTCTCGGCAGACAACTGGGAAGCAAATGGCAAATTGGAAAAATGAGTTTCAGCTATGAACCGGTTGTTTTTTCACTGTGAGAGAGCTGCAGGCCTGGAATGTCGATGACTATGATGTTCCTTTGTTCCCTGTTCAGAAGCTATAAGCTTTCTATCTTGTGGCATATTTAGTTTGAGAGAAATCTTCATCTGTTTCACTTCTCGACAGAGAGCTGGGAAGAAAATTGCAATTTGAAAGATAAGGTTCTCCTAAAGGACCAGTCGTGCTTTTAGCTATGGAGGAAAAGTGCAGGCCTACAATCTAAAACAATATGATAAGCCTTCCCTGTCCCTCCACAAGGAAAAAGAGCTTTCTGTTCTGGTGCATTTTGTGTGGTGAGAGGAATCTTCATATGTTTCGTTTCTCAGCAAGAACTGAGAAGCAAATCTGAATTTTGGTGATGAGATTCAGGTAATGATCAGTTGTTCCTTTTGGCAAGAGAGAGAGCTGCAGGCCTGGAATCTTAGATCAATATGATCTGCCTTCCCTGTCCCTTTAAAAGAAGAAGCGTCTTCTGTCCTGGCACATTTTGTTTGCCAGAAATCTTCATATGGTTCACTTCTTGGCAGAGAACTGGAAAGGAAGTCACAATTTCCAACATGGGTTTCTCCTAAGGAACGATTTGAGCTTTTCAAGCAGAGAGAAAGCTGGAGGCCTGAAACCTGAGATGAATAGGATGTGCCTTCCCTGTCCCTCCACAAGTACCAAGTGTCTTCTGCCCTGGTACATTTGAGTTTGAGAGGAATCTTCATATGTTTCACTTCTTGGCAGAGAACTGAGAAGGAATTTGCAATTTGAACCATGAGTTTCTGGTAAGGACCGGTTGTGCTTTTGCCAGGAGAGAAAGCTGCAGGCCTGGATTCTCAGATGAATATGATGTGCGATTCCTGTCCCTCTACAAGCAACAAGTTTTTTTCTGTCCCGGCACGTTCATTCTAAGAGGAAACTTCATCGGTTTCATTTTTGAGAGAGAACTGGGTGGAAAATCACAACTGGGGAGATGAACTTCTAAGAAACGATTGTGCTTTTCGCCAAGAGAGAAAGCTAGAGGTCTGGAATCTCTGATGAATACGATGTGCTTTCTCTGTCCCTCCACAAGTAACGAGTGTCTTCTGTCCTGGTACATTTAGTTTGAGAAGAAGCTTCATAAACTTCCCCTCTCGGCAGAGAACTGAGGAAGAAATCACAATTTGAAACATGCATTTCTTCTAAGGAACTGTTGTGCTTTTCGCCAAGAGAGAAAGCTGCAGGCTGGAATCTCAGAAGAATGTGGTTTTCCTTTCCTCTCCCTCTAAAAGTAATAAGCTTTATGTCTTGTGGCACTTTTATGCTAAGAGGAATAGTCCCTTCTGGGCAGAGAATAGAGAAGAAAATGGCAAATGGAATGATGAGATTGTGCTAAGGACTGGTTGTGCTTTTTCCTAAAGAGAGAAAGCTGCAGGCCTGGAATCTCAGATCAATATCATGTGTCTTCTCTGTCCCTCCACAAGCAGCAAGTGTTTCCTGTCCTGGTACATTTAGTCTGAGAGGAATCTTGATATGTTTCACTTCTCCGTAGAAAACTGGGAAGAAAATCTCAATTGGAAAACTGAGTTTCAGCTTAGGACCGGCTGTTCTTTTCATTAAAGAGAGAAATCTGCAGGCCTGGAATCTCAGATGAATATGATGTGCCTGCTCTCTCCCTCTGCGAACAACAAGCCTTATTTTTGTGGCACATGTAGTCAGAGAGCAACTTCGATATATTTTACTTCTCAGCAAAGAACTAGGAAGAAAATGGCATTTTTTAAAAATGAGTTTCTACTAAGGACTGGTTGTGCTTTTTGCCAAGAGAAAAAGCTAGTGGCCTGGAACATCAATGAATATGATCTGCTTTCCCTGTACCTTTAAAGTAAGAAGTGTCTTCTGTCCTGTTACCTTTAGTTTGAGAGGAATCTTCATAGATTTCACTTCTTGGCAGAGAACTGAGAAGAAAATTGAAGTTTGAAATACTAGTTTCTGCTAAGGACTGATTGTGCTTTTCACTAAAGAGAGAAAGCTAGAGGCCTGAAATCTCATATGAATCTTGGTGGAACCTCCACACCCACTCACCAGGTAAACCAATACAACACAATCCTACCTGTGGGGGAAGGTGCGTAGCGAGAGAGGTCTTTGTGCCCTTTGCAGCCTACCTTGCATGGTACCCCGGGTTCAGGCTTCTAGTCATACGTGCATTTTCTCACAGAGATCAGAGCCGTACGCTAAAATTAAAAACAGGAATATGTTCAACTTTATTTGGGGGTGAACTGGTTATATAGGTTTTTGGGGTGTACATGCGAACAAAGACAGCTTTGGATAGGCTACAGGTCGGTGTTCACGTGCTGGCCTTGAGCTCTGATTGGCTGGAGGACCGGTGCTCACGTGGCACCCACGACCCTCCAGGCACCAGCCTGATGCTGTTTACCTGGGGTCTGAAGTTGTTTACTCCTTCTTCAGGCTGCTTCAAGGTCACACTGACCTTGCCAGCCTGTCAGCTCTTGACGTGGGTTGTGCAATACAGGGGCTGAGGCCAAACCTCCCTTACACCACTCATAAGAAAGCTAGCCCTTTCTCTCCTATGGCGGCCTCACTCACGTCTTTTCCCCGATCTCCTGAGTGGCTCTGATAAGGGACCGAGAGAAGCAGAGGACTCCACCCTCACTGGAAACTGAAGAGAGGCTAAACCTTCTCTGGTCTCATATCCTTCTCTGTCTCATGGAAGGGGAAAGAGGAATACCTAGGAGACAAGCCCCTCCCTAGTTACATCTGGTTACCAGGAAATAGCTTGGATCAAACTATCACAATACTGATTACTGTATTTCAGTTTTCTTTCATTATCTTCTAGGGTTTATGGTTTAGCTTGATTGTTAAATTTGATTAGTCTCTTATAGACAAGTCTGAATGAAATTAAGTTTTTCTTGTGCAGGTGGTTCATAAGGAAGATGATACGACAATAGAACTGAAAACTCATATTGTTTTGTTACATTTTTTTTCAATATTCATATTTCTATATTTGTTTTGTTCCAGTAGTTTTGTAGCATTGTGTGAGCATTGTGAAGAATATACATGTCTTCTCCCTGACTGCTGCAGCTTTTGAAAGAAATGTAGCTGGATCTGGTTTGGGAGTCCACACAAAATTTCATGTGATTGTGAGATCAAGTTTGTCTACTTTGAATTTGTCTGTAAAATGCTTTGTCATTACAGTGTGTAAGCCCACAGAACCCTCACAGAAGAAGAGTCCTGTGTTAGAAAGCAAGAAAGTAGCTGGTTTACAGCACTGCAACTGAAGAAATCATTTTTGGACTCTATCATGGACATTGGCTCACATCTAACCTGCAGTCTTTGAGATGAAAGATGAACTGGTAACATCAATAGTCTGATGGCTTGTTTAAGTTGTTTGAATGCCTAGCTTGTACCTTGTTTTAATGAAAATCCTAGTTAAGTGGATTTCAATCATGTTTTGGATACTTTTTTCATGATCTTATGTCTCTGAAATTTCTTTCAGCAGAATAGTCAGAATAGTCTTTAAAAAACTGCACAGTATGGCTAACATAAAGATGCTATTGGTAGTAGCTAAATTGATGCTGACTTATTTAACATGTTATCATACACATGTACAATTTGGTATTAATGAAATGCATTTATAACATGGAGGCAAGAGGCTCCTGCACAGCCACTCCATGAGATAAAGAGGACTGACTGCTGTCAGGGACAGACTGTGGCAGGATAGCCTGTCCCCAGTCAGGCCTGGAATCTGTTCAGAGAATGCAAGCACTCTGGGGGGAGCAATTGTTACTGCCAGGATGTCATTTGATATTGCATCAAACACCAGACACAATCTGCTTGTGGTAAGCTCCTAACTGGCCCTTAAATTTGTGAACTGGCAGTCAACCACTTCATATTATAAAAGCTGAATCCCTCTTATATAGTCAAAATGCGAGAATTCAGAAATTCGAGATCCCTATGAAAATTGCCTGGGATTTGCAAAATTGCACACTCTTTATAGACCTTAAGAGAGTAGTGAAGTTTGAATAGTACTCCTAGACACAAATCAGTAGAATTTGTCAAGAGACATCAATCTATGTTATGAGTTCAGGCCTTGTCCATAGCTAAGGCAGAGAGACAACATAAGTTCCAATGATTCCTCATGTTCACATAAGAGAAAATTGGTTTGAAAACCAGACTGATAAAAACAGACACTCCTGTGCATTTGTTCCAGCTTGAGGACTGAGTCCGTGTTGAATGGTGGGACACCAACCCTTGCATGTTACCTAGAAAAAGTCATCACAAGTGTTGTTAACTACCCACATCACAGTCAGGGAGACAGAGGTGTACCCCTGTGGTTGAAACACTAGGAACACTTAGAAGATTAACAGCTTGATGTCATCTTGGGCAACAAAATGAACTGGGGTTTCTTTGCATAGCATGTTTCTTGGACTTACTACTACAAAGCTAAGAATGCCTTTGCTCCTGGGACAAGAACAAAACCAGAGACTATTACAAATAGAACAATGTGTTTTAAATTACTGTTTCTGTATGTGTTGTTTGTATTGTTGGTAAGCATGAGTTTGGAACCAAAATTTGCATTTGACTATAGTCAAAAACATCATAAAAAGTAATTATTGAATTCGTATTATGAATTTGGCTGAAATTTGGAAACAAACTCAAATTCTAAATCAGGTAACTCGAAAATGTCTCATTAGGCATTGGAAATATCTCCAGCAAACTTACTCCATGGTTACCAAAATGGATCTGGATATAAGAACTGTTTATATTAGTCATCAGTGTTTTGCATAATAGCTAGCTGAATAATTTGATGCTATTGTTGTTGTTTATGGTATAAAATTAAATATGTTAAGTGGTAGAGACTGGAGAAAAGATAAGTTTTGTCGAGCCTCTAAAGGTGGGAAATGATGCCTAAGGATTTTAGTATATTTTGTAGATTTTTTGAGATTATATAACTTACATAGATTATCCTAGGTTGTCCATGTCTTAGGTGAGTTACTAAAATTCTTTCTCACAGGCTGGTGAGCTTTCTCATGCCCTGCCAAGGCCATGGTGTGTGGGGAGTGACAGTGTGTGTGTGTGTATCACCTGATGTCTGAGGTAATTAATGAATGCACCCCTAAGGAGCAGAGAGCTACCTGTAGAATGTGGAATACCTTGTAACCAGTAGGATCTTTCCATGTACGTTAGGTAAACTGACTGACCAATAGTGTCTTGACATATTGGATATAAGAGTATATAAAAAGTGTAGTTGTAGCTAAAAATAAACTCTAGCCTTCTGATCAAGCCTCCTGATGCTGCTGTACCTGATCTCACCATCATTAACACACCCCCCTTAAGCCTACAAAGGGTGACCCCAATAATGATGTTTGTAAGAAACCACTTGTAGATAGCATGAAGACAAAACACAAGAAGGCCTGGAAGTTCTGGAACTTCTCTGAGGGGCAGTTCTAGGATCCCTATGGGGAAATGAAGATCATGTTTGGTTATCGATATCTCATATGTAAATTGCTGGAGAAGTTATAAAAGCCATGACATCCCTGGTCACGGTTGTGCAAGTCTGTGCGCATGTCTGTGTGCATGTCAGCGTGCATGTCTGCGTGCATGTCTGTGTGCAAGTGTGGGCCTGTGCATGTGTGTGTGCAGACCTTGAGTGTGCACCTTGAAAGCTTTCTATAAAGGTTTACCATCTATCTTTCTCCATTATTATTTTTTCTGATTGTCTGTTTCCACAGGAATTTGGGCATCAGGCAACAGTGATTTCTTTCCTACTGGCTATGTGAATTCAGCTCTGATGGTGGACTCAGTCCAGCATGGAGCTTCTCTCAGGGTGCAGGCATCTTGCAGTGTGAGGGTTCATTCACCTGAAGCAGCTGTGCAAGCCAATGCATGAGCGCTGGCTGGCAGGGACACATGCAGGACTCTGGGGAGGGACAACGCAGGTCTGGTGGGCACAGAAAGCTGGCAGTTCTGGATGGTGAGGAGCTACCGGTTGGAGCCGTGGGTGTGGGGCTCATGTGGCTGCAGTGTGGTGAGCTGGTGTTGAGCTGGCGTGGTTAAAAAAAATGGCAGAAAAGACCCACCATGCTAGCAGTCAAAAAAATGCTGGTATGCACTGTAGTCCCAGCGCTGGGTGTGTGAGATGGGGCACTTCAGCTTAGTGGTAGTGGCATCTGTGGACAATGGAAAAGTGGCCACCAACAGGTGCGGAGGCTGGGTGCGTATGGGCAGTGAGGCTCACCAGGAGAGCGAAAGCCAAAAACAAAAAGAAGTCATTCTTATCCTCTCTGAACTCCCCTGACATCTCCCACGAGACCCCATCATTCCCAGTACTCCCCTGCCTCTGTGCCTGGTCCTGTGTCCAATCAGGAGTCATGACAGCCAAGAAAGCAAAAGCAGATCCAAAATACAGCAGTATTTACAGCCAGAAGCAAACCTTAATTCCAGGAGAACTAGCCCCCTTTTACAGCTTTCTCTTTATATCTTTAACACAACATTAGGCTTATTCATAATTGTTTATTTAGCTCACTCAAGCATAGATACAAACATATCAGAAGGCTACAAGGTCTGCACATACTACTAGTGCTACACATCCTGTTGTACTGTGGATACATCTTCTAACTTGCTTATCTGTTACTTTGCCTGAATGTCTTTCTCTGTTTCAAGGGTGCACTTTAAAATGCTAAAGATTGATTACTTCATGAGTCAGGGGGTCAGCGTACCCACTGTCAACCCCATCGACCCTGACAATTCCCCTTTTTTGTATTTGTGCTACGAAAATGGCCGTAACTGTCTTCTGCAGGGCCCTTTGCAGAAGACTGACTAAACATGATATCATTAATAGCACAACTATCACAACAACAAAAATCAATAGTCCATTTTTTACTGAACATAAAAGCCATCTAGACATACCCCACCCTCGAAACAGATTGTTTAACCATTCCCATCCATCATCTACCTTCAATTCTTTTACCCCTTCCTTCAGAAGTTGAATACTCTTGTGAATGGACTCACTGTGGTCTAAAAATTCATACAACATATTCCTTCAAAGTCTTCACATCTGTGACCTTGAGCCAATAACAAAAAATCAATTGCTGCTCTGTTTTGAAATTTAGCATGTCTTACACTGTCAACATAATTTAACAATGAACTCAAAGCCATAGAAGTAGCATTATTCTGCTTGCTTAACTAACATCCTAATTTTCTAAGCTGAGTCAGAGCCTTGGCAGCTTCCCCCCAAGGAACAAGAACAGATGCCACAATGTTTTTCCCCTGATTCCAAAGATCTACTTTGCTGTCACAATCCTCCTTAAAGGCATGAACAAAATGTTTATGCCATAATTTCTGATGAATCATGGTCAAATTAGGAGTTAATAAGGTCAGTCTTCCCAAACTACAGGGACCACCATTGAATTTTGACAGCAGCCCACTCCAGGTTCTATCTCCACAAATTAAAAACATTCCTGTAGGCAATGCCAAAGGTATATCAAAAGATCTAGAAATTTTTGATAAGTATAATTACACCAAGCAATAGCATTTCTATAAATGGATTGTGCTGCATTAACATTCTGTCCCTTCCTAGCAGAGCGATAGGTATAATTAAAATACAAACATACACCCATAGGAACAGGTCCCAACAATTCTAATTCCTGTGGTTCCTGTGTCACCTGTGAGATATGTGTAAATACTATCCCAGTGATCTGCATTAGTTACAGGTATTGTTTCTTTGCAAAGTCCAGACTGGGGTGGACAAGGCCACTGATCCAAAGGCACACCAACAAGGCGTATTGAAAATGGATTTTCTAGAGTCGCAACAGAAAGGCACAAGGTGTTCTGATGTGCTGTATTTGCCAATGTCACCTATACATCCTGTTTAAACTGCGGGACAGTCCACGCCTCCAGTAATGGCACCAGCCAGCACAGGCTTAACAGACCAAGCAGGAACCCATTGCAGACCTGCATCTGTGGAAACACAAGCATATTCCCTACCCTCAGCTACTAGATCATGTGGGCCAGTCCAGGTACCAGTAAAAAAATCTCTGACTTGCACCTGGGCTTTTCTTTGCACCTTTTCTGTAGAAAGTAAAGAGGAAAAATGTGAAAAAATAGGAGGAAAATTAAGAGATCTAGGATAAATATGAATGTTAAGAGTACATACGCTTTATCTAACCATGCTTATGGAGATTCTCCTCTCATTTCCCCTTTTTGTTTTTGCAAAACATGCTTTATTGTATCATGTGCTTGTTCAAGAATTACTTGGTCAGTAAAGGAATGAGGGATTCTAGTAACATGAGTAACACACCACTTAGCTAAAAATTTCTTAGTCTGTTGTGCTACGTAGGCAGGACCTTTATCTCTTTTAATTTGTTTGGTCCTCCTCAAACTGCAAAACCTCTCTGAAAATGTCTAAAAACATCAATACTACACTCACCAAAAAGTGCTGTAGCACATATGGCATGAGAAAAAGTATCAATAGAAACATGAACTTTAGACAATTGACTAAAGATATCAACATTTGTAACATCTGTTTGCCGTATCTCTAGAGCTTGCAAACCTCTTGGGATAACTCCATAATACACACAAGTAAATTGATCTTGACAATCTGGGCATGCAGCAATAATTGTTCTAGCTTGTGCTAAAGAAAGACCAAACTCTGCTTTTAAAGATTTAGCGTTCTGATGAAAAAATTGATGTGATATTACAGCTTCTTGATATTTATCAGGAACAGGAGTCAAAGTTATTCCTGAAATTGAAGCATCAGCATGAGCATTGCCTTCTGCAAAAAATCCTGGAAGTGAAGTGTGACTATGAATATGCAATACAAAATAAGATTCATGACACTGCTGTATAGTGGTCTAGAGTCCATGAAGTACCTGAAAAAGAGGCCAATCATCAATATATGACAAAACTGTGCCATCCAAGTGTGGTACAAGTCATGCAACATATGCAGAATCAGTAACACAATGAAAAGGCTGCTCAAACAACTGAAAAGCTTAACTCTACTATTTGTGGCAATCCTTCTTGCATAACTATTTTATTTTGCCATGGATTACCATCATGCCACATAATAGCAGCTTTTCCAGTTTTCCAGTTTTTCCTGAACCATCTGTAAACACAGGAACCTGTGTTTACAGGAACCTTTTATAGGTTCCTGTAAACACAACTGTTTTTGTCCTAACAGAACCTCACAACACAGTTTAATCAAAGGATGTTTTGGGGAGTGATACGAAACTTGACCCTGAAAATCAGACATGGCTGATTGTTGTTCAGATTTACTCTCCATGTGCCACTCAAAATAAACAGCTTGAACTGGAACAATGATACTTGCTGGATCTTTTCCCAGAAGTTGTGTGCACCGTCATCGAGCTTTTATAATTAAATCTGCTAGTAGCTCAAATAAAGCTAATGCAGTTTTTTGGGATCTGTACAGCAAAACCAACCATTCTAAGACATGTAATGGATCAGACCAATCTAAACAATACTGAACTAGAGCTCCAAATGGAATGACATGATCAATAAACACAAACAACAGATTTAGATCAATACGAGTCACAAATCTCTTCTTTAATAACAATTGAACTTCTTGTACTGCTTTTTATGCTTCTGGGGTTAAAGTTCTGGGTTCTGTAGGATCATTGGAATATTGTAACAGCTCAAATAAAGGCTGTAATTGAGAATTGGTTATTCCCAAATAGGGTCTCAGCCAATTAAGAGATCCTACCAATTTTCGTACATCAGTAAGAGTTTTCACAGTAAAACAAACAGTTTGAGGAGTCACTCGATTAGAAGTGAGTAATGATCCCAAATATTTCCAAGGTTCATTTCTTTGAACTTTCTCAGGTGCTATCATCAAGCCACACTGATTTAAAGATTGAGTAGCTGTCACTTCTAGGCTGGTAAAGCTGTTCTTTTGTTTCTACTGCTAACAGAATACCATCCATATAATGATAGCAGTAACAACCAGGAAATTTTTGTCGCACTGGGGACAATGTGTGATGGTTTTGACCCATGGCTTCTTCAGTAACTAGGTGTAACTAAGGAAGTAGACATTACAAAGTATTCCACACATGTTTTCCATGTAACGGAGGAGGGGAGATAGGGGGGAGTTGTTTCTCCTTCCTGGTTCTGGCAAGGCTGGGGAGAGCAGGAGGAGCCGGGATGGTCTGTTCTGTTTCTGTTGGTTTTCCTAGACGGGACATGGTGAGTTTATATCATGCCAGTTCTCCTTTCCTGAAGTCTTTAACTGTATTTGTCTGTTTCATTTGTTGTGGTCTGGGTTTGTTTCCCCTTATTTCTTGTTAAGCATTCTTCCCTTTTCCCTTTTCCTCCCCCACCTCCCCCGCCCGCCCGCCCCCCCGGGTGGGGCCCCACATAGTGTGTAAATTGCATACGTGTTTGTGGATGTTAGAAAATATAATTTCTTTTTAAGTCAGTTCAGTCTCTTTCGAGTTCTTCTGTCCAGTTTTTTCCCCCTCCTTTGCTGGGAAGGCTTTTGGAGGAGGGGGGGGGAGGCAGTCAAGGGTTGGTAAAGCACTAGGCCAAACCTTAGACACAATGCAAGAGCTACAATCCACTGACAAATGGTAGGTGAATTTTCATGCCTTAAGGCAACAACTTCCACTGATATCTTTGAGCAGGCATTGCCTGATTTATAGCAGGTACTGAAAAAGCAAACTTTTCTTTATCTTTCAGGTGTAATGGAATTGTGAAAAAACAATCTTTTAAGTCAATTACTGTAATGTGCCAATTTATGAGTATCATTGCTAGTGAAGGAAGGCCAGGTTGAAGAGCTCCCATATGAACCATTACTGTATTTACACATCTCAAGTCATGCAACAATCTCCATTTGCCAGATTTCTTTTTTATAACAAAACCAAGTGTATTCCAGGGACTAGTGGATAATTCAATATGTCCTGCTCTGAACTGTTCATTAACTAGCTCTTGCAGAGCATGCAATTTTTCTTTTGGCAGGGGCCACTGCTCCACCCACTGAGGTGTTTCTGTTAACCAGGTAAGTGCCACAGTGGGTTGATGCATGCCCTGCAGCACAGTGGCCCCCATCAAAAATCTGTAGTAAGTCGCGCACCCCATTGGCTAAGGGCATCTCGACCCCACAATGTCAACGGGGCTTGAGTAACATATGACTTCAAGGTTGCTGTTTGCCCTTCAGAATTAGTTACTATAATAGGTAATGATGACAGGGTTCCAAGGATTACCCCTCCTAGTCACACAACCCCAGCTTCACTGGGAGTTAACGGCCATGCAGATGGCCAAACTTCCCGTGCAATAATAGTTATGTCAGCTCCAATGTCCAAGAGTCCTGTAACAGTCAGTCTGGAGGTGGGTCGAGGTCCTAGTTGCATAGTACAGGTCATTTGAGGACGTTGATCAGACATTCGATGTAACCAGAACACTTGTGGTGCTCCCATTGAACCAAAGCCTTTGTCATGTCTCTGAGTTGGCTCTCTATGTGGAACACAGCTCACAAAAGGAACAAGTTGAGCAATTCTTGTACCTTTAGGAATAGTTCCTGTAGGCCAGGGCATTGATACCATTGCACAAATCTGTCCTGTGTAATCAGCATATATAACACCTACATGTACAATTAATCCTGATATTACAGCACTAGAACAACCTATTAATAAAGCACTAAGTCCTCTCCCTATAGGTCTTTGTACATGTAAAGGTACCTTTGCTACTGCTGTTGTTGAAATAGTGACTGTGTCTGCATGGATACATCCATGCCTGCTGATCCACTAGTCTTGCCTGTGAGGCTGTCACAGAGAGATACACTTGAGGAATTTCCCCTAGATAAGGGTGGACTGAGAGAGGGACTTGTGTCTGAGCATGCCCCTTTGTGCTCTTCTTTCTGTTTCCCAAGTGGTGCTCCACTCACATGGTATTTAGAATGACACTGTTTAGCAAAATGTCCAGGCTTGCAACATCAGGAACAATTTACACCATTAAGTTCTCCCTTTACCTTAACAGTCTTAGCTGGACTCTTAATTTTTAAATGTCTCCGTTGTCCACAGTTGTAGCATTTTTGTGGAGGATGCAGTACTGCAGCAAGTGCTGACATTTTATGAGTCACAGACCCAACTTTTGCACATGCCTGCACCATGTCAGATAACGTAGGATTTCCTGGCAAAGCCTAAATAAATTTTTGACAATCTTTGTTAGCATTATCTCATGCTAACTGTAAGCATGAAGTATTTCTTAACTGTTCATCGGATACTGTTGTTACAGTAAAATCAAAAGTGAGCAATTCAGATCTACAGAAAGCCCTTTGAGACTTAGCTATCAGCCAGAAGCAGCAAAAAGCTCAGCTGCTGCTGGCTGATAGGGAGGTGGTT
>JAWWLY010000316.1:0-14060 GCA_035041215.1 Gymnopithys bicolor | reverse complement strand
CATCATCTCAAAGGGTGTAAAATCCAGTGTGTGGGAGTGGCTTGGTCAGTTCCACCATGGCTGGAGTACAGAGAAGATGTGCCGCAATTTCTCTCATCTGTTAGGCCCTGCTCCTGCTGCCGCTACCTGCATTTTGTTTGAGTTCAGGGAGGTAGAAATATTTTGTTGTTATACCTTCTCTTTCTTGCAGGGTGTCTCTTAGAGTACAGAAAACTAGTACTTTTAGATTTAGAGTAATACACTTTGTATTAATTGGGAGTGGGAGGTTATTCCTTGTTATATATATATATAACTTGTGTAAATGTGTGTTATATTGTAGTTATCTCTTAATTTTCTCTTTTCTGTATAAATACATATAGTTAGTTTCAGCGTAAATCTGGTTTAGAGTTCTTTTTTCCCTCTCCCTCTTCTTTTTCCCTTAGCTGGTTGGGGGGGAGGAGGAACCTTTTTCATTCTGTCCTGGACAGTTGGCATTTTGCCAGCTCAACCCAGGACAGCATGTCAGTACAATTGAACACAGAAAGTTACATCTACACAAAGTTCCATCAACAAAGAACCAGAATCTGATCCAGATACTCTTTTTCATTGCATTTTGTTCACAATCTTAATTATAACATAAGAAATCTAATACAGTACAAATATGTAATACATTTTCTATACAGAGAAAATATTTTTTATAAAACTATATGGCTATTACTGTCATGTTATCCTGTTAATTACATTGGTAGTCTGTTGTAGTACAGTTGGAAACAGAAAATTTTTGCTTCAGCTTGTGTCAGCTAGCACTGCCCTCACCCAGACAGGATACCTTAGAAGCAGAAGCCAGTGAAACAGAAAAAGCAAGCTTCTGTGCTTGCTTGCTGGGCATTGCAGGCCAGAGTACTTGTACCTAAATTGGTTTGGGCATATAAAAAGGATTGTAGCTATAAATTTAGAGAGAGATTAGCCATACAGAATAACCAAAATTAAAAACAAAACAAAACAAAACAAGAAGTTAAAATCACAGAAGGTTTTATGGTCATTTTCCAGACTGAATTTATCTTCTAATTGTCTTCTTATTATTTCATAGCCACCATTTACATATATTTGTTAATTAAAATATACTTTAGAATCATTAAATCAAACAGATTGCAAGAGAAGTGGATGATAACTAGTAGTAGAACATCGCTTGTATATCTCGAGGGCATTTGGAACAAGTTCCAGTAGCCATGACTTCAGTTCTGGAGAGGGCAATTCAGCTGACAACAGATTGATTACTGATTGTCACTACAATATACAAAAAGACAATCAAATTCTACACTTTTAAATATCCTTCTTATATCTAAAAAGTATGTTGGAGGAAAAGAAAGCAAAGATCTAGTCATTATCTACACAAGACCCTGGTAACCTGGAGATGAGGAAATGATGTTGAGATATGAGTAATTACTAGTTCATTTTCACATGTACTAGATATTCAGATTGTAATGTACTGCAAATGTAATACAGTACATAAGATTTAGCATAAAATTTTAGAGGCACTTTGAGGGATTAGAGACTTTATGAGACATTAATCTGCAATGAATGTTATATATGAGAAAAATTTCCATGAAAAAGTTAGGTAATTTCTTTTGTAATTGTGTGTTGCTTTTTAAGTTGGCCTCACCAGGCAATCTTTTCGAATTGTTGTCCTGTAGAGGTAGATATATGCCAGAGTGAAGGATCTTAGTGGTCTTGAAAGAAATTTTATTACTCTTCATTCTGATATATAACTACTCTAACAGGACTAGTTTGCCATGTTTGTGCAGGACCAGAAAATAGATTTTGAAGGGTTCCTAAAAAAATTTTTACCTAGTGCAACTGTTTAACTTTGAATAATATTTTTCTCGGATGATGTATGAACTAAGCTTTGGAATTCTCACACAGTTCCACATAGAACTGTTAGATGAGAAAGATAGGAAATAACCTCTGCTTTCACAATAACAATTCTGAGAAGGAGACAAAGTGTTCCCCAAGACACATATGCAAGGTATCAGTATTCCCTTTAATATTTTTTCTCAAACAACAAGCTGAAATGCTTTAATCTCCTACTGGTGTTTGTGTGTGGGTGATATCTTGCACTGGGACCTCTGAAACGCAGAGCAGTCAGCTTTCCATTCAGAGACCAGCAAAAGAGAAAGTGGTGACTGTCAATGTCAGATATTTTCTGCTTGGAAAATACAAAAAATTGCTTGTCATTACTTTCCAAAATAATTTCCCTGTTCTTTCCTTCCCTAGTTTTTCACCTCATAACATTTCTGCTCTCTGTAATGCTGGGACACAAGAGAATCAGCAAGGGTCTGTTGTAAACACAGATAACAACAGTACAAACATGCTTAACTTGTTTTGTTTTTTTTTTTTATAATGCAGTACCTTTAACACAACCTTCTTTCTTCCCAGATTTTCAAGAAATACCAAACAGAAATGTATTTCCCACTGCTAATTTTTTTTTTTCCCACAAGGTCAGCTGTTACTGTTTCTTGCCTTTATTTCTGCTTACTACTTTGCCCATCTCATGTCTCTCCTCATTTCTATAATTTTGTTTTTTTCCCTTTATATTAGTCACTTTGTTCTTCCTTTCTGTTCTAAGATCATCTGATTACATTGATTACATTTCTATGAGAATCTGCTGGCTACAGCTGACTACAATTAAACAAACTCTTCTGACTTGTTTTTTGCAGTATTTTGGGGTGGGGTTTTTTCCCAATTAATATAGAAATATTAGCTTATTTTTCAAATTACCTTCTTGAAACTACTAAGAGGAATGACACCTGAAAAGAATTTTTTCTTTTTTTTGAATTCTGTCTCTTCCTCTGTGTCTCTTGTCCCAAATTGTCCTGGGTTGAGCTGGCAAAATGCCAAGTGTCCAGGACAGAGTGAAAAGGGTTCCTCCTCCTCCCAACCAGCTAAGGGAAAGAGAAGAGGGAGAGGTAAAAAAACCCCAACCTCAAACCAGGTTTATGCCGACACTAACTATATGTATTTATACAGAAAAGAGAAAATTAAGGGAAAACTACAGTATAACACACACTTACACAAGTTATACATATATAACAGGAAATAACTTCCCAACACCCCAGTTAATACAAAGTGTATTACTCTGAATCTATGAGTACTCTAAAAGACACCCTGCAAGAAAGAGAAAGTATAACAACAAAATATTTCTACTTCCCTGAACTCAAACAAAATGCAAGCAGAGGCAGCTGGAGCAGGGCCTAGCATAGTAGAGGAGCTGCCAGACATCCTCCTCTTAGTGCAGCCATGATGGAACTGAACTAACACCTCCCACTGCTGCCCCATATCTTAAGTTTGTGTCATCTGGTATGAAATACTTCCTTGGATACCCAGTCAGGTGATAGCTGTCTCCCAATCCACAAAGATTCTCTGAGCCTGCCAATTTGAGGTCTAGCTAAACCACGATACAAATGAAGAAGGAAAACTGGAAGTGGGGAACCGCCGCGTGTCCTGGAAAAGCAGCGGCAAGTTCTCTCTCCCAGGTCGCTGCCCCAGCTGGGGCAGGTAGGCCGTGATGCTGCAGGGTGGTGGTGAGACTGGAGCAGAGACTGGGACCCCCAAATGCAGAAACCAGGAGAACAGCCGTGGCAAGGAGAAAAGAAGCGGCTCAGCAAGAAGCAGCAGCAACAGTCAGCAGCAACGAGGAGCAGGAGAGGACAGCTTCCCTCCTTGGCAGCACACACACACACCCCTCCTGCGTTCCGCCCCGTTAAGAATGGAAAAATGTCCCCAAAACCAAAAGAGACAACCTGCCCCCACCCAAGTGATCAAGAAGAAGATGGTAGCAGTTAACTACTTCTTTTCGTTAACTAATGGCATGGGCAGTTAGTGGCAGGGGAGAGAATTTACATAATAATTTCAAACTGCAACAATTTCTTTTGCTACGATTCTTGTGATTTCTTATACTAGAAGCACATCTGAACTAAAAATTACTAGGTGCACTGAATGTATTCTATTTTATTGTTTGAGAAAAAAAATCTCAGTCTAAACTGAACAGATGAGAAAGTTTGGTCAGGTCAATGCAAAGGCTACAGTATCACTGCACTAGCAAAAGGACTGAGGGATTGTTACAGTAATTCACATTCAAGCACAGTTTATAGTTTACACAGTCACCCAATGTGATCATCCAGAGCATGATTTTGAACAAATCAAAAAGTTTTTTCTCAAAATAATGTCACTCATCAAAGACAACGGCATATCTGCTCTGAAAGTCAGGCATAACAAGACCCTCCACTCACTTCTGTGAAGTTTAACTTATATTCAGAAAAGAAGTTGGTCAGGAGAAAAGTGGGAACTCAAGCAGCATTTTCAAAGGTATATAGGTGACTGAGTTTCAGATTTGGAAGATCACACACTGGGTAGGTAACCTCGGCAAGATTCATCCATGTATTGTTGGAGAAACAACAGAGCAAAGCACAAACAGTCCAGAAGCTTCCTGGAAAACATAGACGATAACTTCCTCACACAGATGATGGAGGAGTCATTGAGGAAAGATGTGCTGCTGGACCTTATATTAACAAACAGATCAGGCTTAGTTGGAGATATGAAGACTAGGGACAGCCTTGGTTACAGTGACCATCAGATTATGGACTTCAGCATCTTGTATGAAGGAAGCAGGGCAGCAAGTAACATCACAACCACAGACTTTGAGAGAATTAACCTTAGCCTCTTCAGACACCTTCTTGGAGGAATCCCATGGGAACAGGCCTTTCAGAAAAGGTCAGATCAAGAAAGCTGGTTAATATTCAGGTACTACTTCCACCAGGCTCAAGAACAATTAGCAAGAAATCAGGCAAAGGGAGCAAGAGGACTGCATGAGTGAACAAGGAATTACAGTCAATACTGAAGCACAATCAGGAGGCATACAGAAGGTGGAAGCAGGGACAGACCACTTGGAATGAATATAGGATGTTGTCAGACTATGTAGAAATGAGATGAGGAAGGCCAAGATGAGGAATTAAATCTGGCCAGGAATGTCAAGGACAAACAAAAGGCCTTCTTCAAATACATCTGTAACAAAAGGAAAACTAAGAAAAATGTTGGCTTTTGGGGACCTTGGTAACAGAGGATGCAGAGAAGACAGAGATACTGAATGCCTTCTTTGCATAAGTTGTCACTGACCAGTACAGCCCTCAGGAATCTCCCAGGAGACCAGGGAGGAATGGCTGATCCACCAGAGTGCTGTGAAACAATTCAGAATGACTTCAACTGGCTGAAGAGCCGGGCATTTAGTAACGGGCCCACATCCCAGACACAACAAGGTCCTTGTGCATTTGCTGCAGTATCCATGTGCCTGAAAAATCTTACATAAGAAAGTTTGGGCACATACCAATATAGTTAAGACCAGAGCGCATTTTTATCTGCTTCCATAAGTGAATCTATGGAGACTAAAACAATCTAGAAAATGCAGTAGGAATTTCTTTTAAATGCTCACTGAACAGATCTCATCAGCTCACTGACTGCAATTAAAATATATGCTCCCAGAGTACTTTCAAAACTACACAGTTAATGAATACTAGTAAACAATTTTCAGTTGAGGAAAACATGAGTAATGAATAATATTACCTTTTAAAGGTGAGAATTTCTGTGCCTTTACAGGAAATCTAAGTCATCTCAAACCTTTTAAAAACATCTATACAATTCTTTTTAAAAAAAAAAACCCAAACTTTTCAGAACACTGTAGCCCAAATAATTTCTTTTCTTAACCCCACTTCACATAGTATGGCAGATGGAGTCTTAGATATTTCCTTTGGGCCTCTCTCTAACTCTAATTCTTTTACTCAATAGCTACAGCCATAGCTTCCATGTGGAAGGGATTACTATTAAGAACTTTTTATGTAATTCTATGCACTTAGATGGAATTTGCAGAATGAAAGACTAGGCTTCCAATAGCCTACTTCAGCAAGGGCTCTGTTGTCAAGAACATCTGAGAGCCTGAGCTTTTGTCCTATTCCCATTACACAGAGGGAAGTGAATGTGGCACTGCCAATTCATTCTGCTACCTTACAAATGTGCCTCTTCACTTCCTTGTTTCTTATTCATTGACCAAAGTAATGAACAACCTCTGCCCCACCTGGCTTCATGTCCCATTGCAATGTAGAGTGCTCTGCTAGTGCCCTCTTAAACCTCTTTTAAACCTGGATCACTGGGTTTAAGTGGCATGGAGAGACATGAATTATGTCTCTCCAACAAGATAATCAATAAAGAAACCTCAATGTTTGTAGTCTCACTGAAATGATGAAAATATTTTTTAATTGTTCTGGGAATAAGTAAGAACATTCTGTAAATCAGTTTCTTGTACATAAATAGTAGAATAGTCACTGTCCTCAACTTCTGAAAGGAAGCTAATGGTGAGGGAAATTCTGACAGCTTTGATGCATGGTAAGGATGAGTATTTGTCTTTTAAGAGAAAGGATAGCAAAGCAGGAGGGAAGTTAAAGTTCAAAGACAGTTCAACAGGCTTTAGTTAAACTACCTCTAAGGGAACATGATATAGCTTGTTTGCAAAAATTTTATTCTTTTTAACTTGTGGGCAGCTATAGTGTTGGAAAACGTAGTCTGACCACCAGGAGAGCATTGTGCAAAAGCTCTTTAAAAGTTCAAGCAGGACAGGATATCAAAAGATTTAACCTAACAGTACCCTGGATACCAAAAATATTATATATCATATAGATTATCTCTTCCTTTGTTAAAACTTAAAAAACAGGAGAGGTATTCTGACTAAAAACATTCAAATCTTGTCAGTGTGTCACTTTGCCCTAGATGAAAATCTGTTTTGCTCAATGAAAACTAGCTGAAGAGTGGGCAGAACTGACTTAGTATGCTTTGCCACACAGTCAATTGAGCCATTCTGGGAAAAGTAGTCTATTACTACATCTATTTATTAATATTCTAAGCAAAACTTGCTGCTTATTTTTGCTTTCTTACCATATGGTTTCTGATCATAACTAGCATTATTCCATTTTATCTTGTGCAACTATATATAAGCAATAAAACATTGTCTCTAGGATTGTTTTAAATACTCACAAGTCTGTTCATCACTAAGACTTGCACCTTGTATAGATTAACAGGTCAAAACTAATGGATGAAACAACAATCTGTCCAAGTGATGCAAATTTCTGTAGATAGGCAGACTCTGGCAAAGCCAAGGGAACATGTCCTGGCAAAATCATTATGTAGAACCCCTGTGTGCTCAGAATGTTAAAAAATCTGTGGGAGTGGTGGAGGGGTTTTGTCCTTTTATTGCTGAAATTTAAATCATTATAATTTTGTGTCAGATATGATAGCTGCTGGAATGTTTCTTATTTGGATTACTCAACTTCTACAAGAGGATGGACTATTGACTCTACAATATGACTGTGAAAAAACCCAAAAACGAAACAAACAAACAAACAAAAAGGCAGGTTCTGTCCTTGGATTAAAGTCTAATATTGACTTATAGTTCAACTAACCACCAAAGGCTGTTCATCTGAAATGATAAAGCATGCAAAATATTGCATAAAAATTGTTAAGGATACAGATGAAGATATACACACACATCATACTGGAAAAAAGTTGAATTATTAATCAGTGAATGTCTCCACTAGCAGAAAATGGAAAATGTATGGAGGTCAAGTATTTTGATACATGCCATCTTAAGATGGGAGCATTAAAGTTGTCATGAGGATCTAATGTAGCAATGGGGTTTTTTCAGACTTTCATTATTTTCATTAGGTCTGCTTAGCCCATGGATCCTACATTCCCAAGCTCTGTGAAGAGATGTTCTGCCAGTGCCTGAAACCATGCACAGTGTCCTACCTTTTGAAGATGATTAAGAGTGATCTTGCTGTGATCTCAGCCAGTTACCTCAGCACTTTTGTGTGTGTTCCATCAGATACCATGGGCTTATATGTATCCAGTTTCTTTAAATGTTCCCTAACCTGATCTTCCTTCACTAAGGATGTCTTCCTTGCTCTAGTCTTTACCACTGGTCTCAGAGGCCTGGGATTCCTCAAGGTCAGTCTTACAAGGTGGCTTTCCTAAATTGCCCTGATTTCAGCATACACCTAGACCTCTCCTCCATCTGTCAGGTCAGGTTGCAGTTCCTTCATCTCCTGAGGTCAATTTGTCATATGCCTTGTGACCACATAAAAATGTTAAAATGTTGTCAGGCAGGTTGGCTACCTGCGAGGCTATCCAGGGAGTCTTCTATATCTTCTGGGTTTTTTCAGTCTTTATTAAGTGTGAATACCCTTTCAGTGTGAAATACGAACCTTTTAAAATTTGACATGGGAAGCATCCTGAGTTGTGTTCTTCAGCAAATAAAAGCAGAAAGTAATTGAGAAAGCTAAGAGCTCCTGCTATAATGAAGATCTCTTGAGCTGTTGGAAAAAGGAGCAGTGTTGTGGGAGAAAAATTAAGTGTCTTGCAATAGAGGCAATATATTGTGGAGCTTTGATATTTTCTTTGTCATCTGCCAATGCACATATATCCTAAACGATTCACTATAAACTGACTCATATATCCTAATGGATTCTATTTACAAAGATATGTAATAGATGTATTACGCAAAATTTTTCTGGACTCCTCATGGGTTTTAAATATCAAATAAGAGTACTTCAAAACAACAGCACCAAAAACTAAACCAGTACTTTTTCAAGATCTTAGAAACTCTATCCTCAATATTTCTGCAGCATTTTATTGTTCAGTCTGGTTTTGGTTCATTCAGTGAATAATATTTCAGCAAGTGATTCTTATTTCAGCAAGTGATTCATGTTTAATATAATTTTGCATCCCAAATGTCTCCCATATAACTAGAAGATTTCAAATAGAATAATTTTATATTATACTGAAATGCAATTATGTCAGAAACATGAAGAAATGTTTTTCACTTGTAGAAATAAACTTCCTGTTCTGTAACCTACTCATTTAGAGAACCTGATCTGCATAACCACTTTCTGGCTGTTTTTTCATTAATTTTACAAGACATTCATCAATGATCTGATCAAAAGAAAAAATTAGAGTGCAGTTACTTGTATAATCCATGCAAATACACGGCAGTCTTCTTGTTATGATTGGTTAAATAATCTTTTAGGTGTGTGTTTGAAGTAAGAGCGCTAAGACTGTTCTCCACAAGACAGAAAACACATTCATATATCACTTTTCCATGCTGAATGAGAGCATTTTTACATTTCTTATTTTTGATGTGTTTCATTGGGATTTTAGCCTGAAACTTTTGTAGCTTTCATGTAATAAAAAACCAAAACTAATAAAATATTTGTAATGTAATAGTAATATGAAATTAGAAACATGATTTAAAAAAAACAAAACACAACATTTAAAAAGCAGCGGCATTATAGATACTTTTAATTGGTAAAATACTCTTTTTTCTACACTGTAGATCTTCAAAAGATTGATCAGCTGTAGAAATGGTTGACAAAATTTTGCACAAACTCTTGTGCAGGGAAAAGGTTCCCTGAAAACCTACAATCTGCCAATCAATGAGTTCTGCTTCTTAATAGGTAGCTGCATGTTTAAAAGATGTGAAGAAACAAATGCTGCCTGTCACAATTAAAAACCTTGAATTTTTTAAAATATACTTTATGGTACAGTAGTGAAGTAGTAAGCCGGCTTTAATTGATATAAGTACATGTCCAAAAGCAGAATGAAGAAACAAAATGAAGTGACTAGGAAAGCTAATAGACTTATTTGAAAAAATAAATTAATGAACACTAATTTGCAGTTTAATAAGGATGATCAATTATAAAGAAGAGGGGGTGGGAGGGAGGGAGGGGTGTGTGTGTGTGAGGGCTGGAATATGTTGTATCTATAGCAGACATCATAGGAAATATAGATATGCTGGTAGAAGACCTTAATGTAGACAAAATCAAAAGTTCCTACAGAGAACTAATTTAATGTTTCAGAAAAACAAACAATTAAAATTTACAATGAAAATTCTGAGGCAAAACGCCTTTCTAGAGAATTTGTTGTGAAAAATTAAAAAAAAAATGAAAAGGAAATACATTAGTGTATCCCATTTGCATGATGCACTGACAAGACATAACAAAGGTTTAGATGTCAATATGACACGTACGTGTCAGGACTGCTTAAAAAAAGGCATTTGTAGTGTCAGAGAAACAGATCATAGTCTAATAGTCTAGAAAAGCCTTGTCCCAGAGTACTCTGTGATGCAATAGCTACCCACCTGGACTTCACTGCAGGCTGACTGCCTGGCCAGAAGGCAAACCCGCCCTACTGTCCCACAGCCACACCCTCCTCCAGGACCAGACAGGGTCTGGGCTTGTGAGTTCCCTGCCCTGAATGGCTGTTGTCACACCCAACTCCACCTCCTTTGCTGACATATTCAGTGTGAGACTGACAATGCCTATGAATATATTGATTAAAATAGACATATAGTCTGCTTGATACCATGTATAAAGAGGGCATGCTTATGCACTGAAATTATGCACTGTCTTACTTTATAAAGTATGGACCTTGTTTACATCGCTCATAATTATGGTAATGTTACACCCTTCTAATACTTGCAGAATTAAATAAAAATAAAAAATATATTAAAAATAAGAAGGAAACAAAAGCTAGTAGAAATTATGGATCCTTATTTCATTCATCACATGAAATGAATGAACAAAGAATGGCCACAGAGGAACAGAACTGATAACCAGAAAGAACCAGAAAGACTGTTGGTAGGAAGAAGGTCATCTGAAAAAAGTCAGGAGCTCAAATTTGAAAACATAGAATTCATAGAAAATGACAGACCTTTTATCTCTGTCTCCATATAAGAGAGGCATGGATCAAAAATCCAGTCATATAAATATTGCAAAATAGATTTTATTGCAGAAAAGAGAGAAATATGGAGTTAGTTGAACAGATACAGGATATACTGATTGCTCAGGCATTTGAAGAAGCAAAAGATATTTCATAAATAGCATGAGTTCATCTGCTTTCTTGATTGCAGAATCTACAAAGCTGATGATGACACTGTAACTAAAAATGTATGAAGTGCCTGAAAAACAGCTGATCTGAAAGACTACAGAGCCTTCTTAAAAAGTGGCGGATGGCTACAAAGAGTACCTATGTACAGTCCATTGCTCCAGTGCAGAAAATATAAGAAAACTTACAAATCCATCTACAAAGGACCTAGATATCCAAAATGTCACCTAAGTTTCAGACTTAGGTACTGAAAATTAAGTACCAAAATTCAAATCTTCAGCTACCCCATCTGATAATTAAAATCCCCAGATAGGTAAGTGCTGACTAGAGAGGTAAGATTCCCCCTTAGAACAGCTAGGAAGGCTGTGGATTTAAGTGCTACATGGATATATGAAGGTTGAATTTCTGTTCTGTGCAGTTCAGGATTACCATTTCTTTGTCCAAGCAAAGACAGAGGCATTAATACAGTTGGTAATAACTATATGCTTTAAAGGAATGTGGCTACTAGAGAAGGTGATTACCTCAGGATGAAGCTTGTGGTCTCTGTTTCCTCACTGGCTGACCCTCATGGTGCATTTGCTCAGCAGTTTGTGAGGGTTCAGACCTCCCTCAGTTTGCAGCCCCAGAGGGTACAGAGAGAGCAAACACATCATGCTGGTCCAGTCCACTTGAGAAGCCACACTCCAAAAGGGACAGAGTTGAAATGCATGTTCTAGCTATTTAACTCTTTTTACTCTTTTTCCATTTTTTACTATGCTTCTACTTAAAAAACTAATGTTTTTGGGGGGAGTGTGTGTTTGGGGTTTTTTATTGAGGGGTTTTTATTTGTTTTTGTATTCTTTCATTACTGTGACTTGACTTAAAGTCCTGTTTCTATACAATCTAGTCTACTACTTTGAAGAGTTTTAAGGTCATATTACCTCTAAGCAACAAATAAAACACTTAGTGTAGCACACTGTATGAAAATGGAATAATATAAGCAAAATGTTAAGGATATCAATAGAAAACAAAAAAGTACCACAAAGCTTTCTTTCTGAAAAACTGAAACAAATGAGATTTCATTAACTCTATCAAAGATTGTTCTTATTGTTATCTAATCTTTAAGGAATAGTTTTTCTCACAAGCTTAAGAGGTGTTAGCAGTATGGAATATCAGATCTCAAATGTGAAGATTAACCAGTTTGCATGTTGTAATCAGTTTCCAGCACTTAAAATGTATAAAAATATGAACAGAAAATATTGCAAATAAAAGAAAGGGATGCTACAGAAACACTGAAACTCATTCAATTCTCACTTACACACATATGAAGAACAAATGCAAAATCAGTGGAGTTTTATTTGTATAAAAGTGGCACAAAAGAGAAATTCAGTACTTTGTAAATCATTTAGTGTAATCTGCTACATGATTCTTAGGTGTACTGATGCACAAAAGCAGAGCAGCAGACAAAATTGTCTTTTATTGATCTAGCACCCAAGCTGGATGAGGATGGAACATCCCTAACAAGTCGCTGGATGCTGGACTGTTAAATCTTCCTCACTAGCTAAAGACTTTAATCCACTACTGAACCTGTCACAAAAGGGGCAGCTGACACTGAACTCATATCAGAAAATATGCAAAACCAAGAATGAAAAACATTAACCTTCACAGCTCCTGATACAGACAGCTGTTAACTTTACAACAGAAAAAAAAGTATTTGACCAACTATATCATGAACTGTACATGTGTGAATTTTCACTGAACTGGACCCTCAGCAGAGTGCTGAAGAATATATTTCAAATTTCATATATTTACAAATAATTACATGTTTACGTATTTGTACAGTTAACTAAAATGAGGTCACTCACTACTTGCTACACAAAATACTGAGCATGATCAACCCTTTTCTATATGGCACATAAAAAAGAAATAAAAGCAAAACCAACACAAAGCCTACTAAAGACAAGGTTTTGAAAAACTGAGGCCAGTGAGCCAGAAAAGTAATAGCAACCATGGAATATAGTCAGTGACATTATCATGCAAAGTAGGAGGAGAAAGCCCAAATTAGAAAAGCAAGGTGGATACAGACAGTGTAATGAAAACAAAAGACTATCTTCAAGTCTAGAGTTACTGAATACTTAAGACATCTGAGGTGAGTCTCTGCTCTAAATGGCATTTTAAAATATAGTGTAGTGATGATCTGCTGGACAAGGAATAAATCATTCCTAAGGCCTGCTAACTGATTTTTTAGAATATTAAAAAAATAGCAAGTACTGCCCTGTCAGTGGCAGTGCAATCTGTCAGCCAGTTAGAATATAGGAAGAGAGGAAGTTTATTAAAACATTTCATAGAATCATAGAATGTTAATGGTTGGGAAGGACCTAAAAGATCATCTAGTCTCAACAACTCCTGCCAAGGGCAGGGGTAGCTTCCACTCGACCAGGTTGTTCAAGGCCTTATCCAACTTGTTCTTGAACACTGCCAGAATTGCAGCATTCACAACCTCCCTGTGCAACCTGTTTCAGCATCACACCACTCTCAAAGTAAAGAACTTCTTCCAGCCTAAATTTTGTGTCTTTCAGTTTGTACCCATTACTCTTGTCATATCACTACAGTTCCTCACAGAGTACCTGTGGCTTCCCTGTAGGCCCCTTCAGGTATTATGAGGTCTCTATGCAATCTTCTCTTCTCCAGGCCAAACAGCCCGAACTTTCTCAGCTGGTCTTTTTAGGGAAGGTGCTCCAGTCCTCTTATCAACTTTGTGGCCCTCCTCTGGTCTTGCTCCAACAGTTCCATGTCCTTCTTATGTTGGAAGCACCAGAACTAGATGCAGTACTCCAGGTTGTGTCTCACAAGACCAGAGGGGCAGAATCACCTCCTTCGACCTGCAAGCCACACTCCATTTGATGCAGTGCAGGACACTTGGCTTTGTGGGTTGAGAGTGCACACTGCCAGCTCAAGTTCAGTTTTCCATCAGCTGTCACCCCGAGGTCTTTCTCTGCAGGACTGTTCCCAACCCAGCCAATCTGTGGGTGTGCCTGGCATTGCCCCAACCCAGGTGTAGGACCTTGCACTTTGCTTTGTTGAACTTTGTGAGGGTCACACAGACCAGGTCCCTCTAGTGG
>JAWWLY010000315.1:0-14091 GCA_035041215.1 Gymnopithys bicolor | reverse complement strand
GACACCAGGAAATCTTCATCCACTCCTTGAAGCTTCTCACAGACTATGCACACTCATGACTTACTTTCAGTGGACTGCAATGACATACATTAATCAGAGAGTCTTTACTAAAACAGTAATTATTGCAAAGTTCTGCAGTTCTAAGGGAGTCTTTGAGTAGATGTACTTAGCACAGATTAACATTCTTTTAATGATACAACTTACTGGGATCTGAATGAAAATGAAGCCACAGAGTGTGTGCTCTGGCTTGGCATTGTGGTGGTTTCTCAGTGGCAGAACACAGGACAAAACGTCACCAATTTCTCATCTTTTTCTCCCCCCTCCTATTAGTTTATCAAATGGTTACACAGAAACAGCAGGGAAATTAATTATGCATATTTTTAGCACATTGGAAAGTTAATGAAAAGTTAAATACAACTTAGGTGTGTGACTGCACAAAGCACTTATTTGACCTTGCTAAGCTTGAAAAGGCATCCTAAGATTGGCCTGGCATGTATTTCAAGTGTACAAAAGTACAAAATTGGTTCTTAAAACACCAATACAGACAGTTTCATGCCTAAACCCTTGTTATGTTCAGTGCATTTATAGGAAATAACTCCACTTTAAGGTGGGTAAGGACAAGTAAACCCTCCTTGTGGCACAGTGGTGCTCAAATGTTCAGATGTTCCTCATGAAGCCACAGCCTCCAATAAACCCTGTTCTGCACAGGGATGAGCAAAGAGCCTGCAAATGTTCCCAAGTACCAACCTTTGTCACAGTGGCTGTGAAATATTGCAGTATTTTAGAGATCAGCAAATGGGAGGGAGGGGACAGAAGGAGCTGAAGAAGGGGGAAGAAAAACCCTTTTCAGTCTCAGGGTTTGCCCACAAGCCTGAGAGCCTTAGGAAGCCCCTGGTGACACTTTCATCCTCCAGCTCACTTTTGCTTTTCCATTACTTGTTAAATCTCATTTTATTGTTAGGCCATGAACCTCTTACTTGCCCCAGGGCACAGCACTGCTGTGAGACATGGGCTGCACTGAATACACCTCAGAAGGACCTCAAACCTCAACCCTTCTGGGCTGCTGTGAGCACTGGGAGATGATAACAGCCCCTGGCTGCCCAGACCCTCCATGTGCCCTCTGGCTTTTGCACAGAAGGGGTTGGTTTGCTTCTTCTGCAGGAACACACCAGAGAACAATCTTCTTGTCTTTGGAGCAGAATTCAGTGGCACATTGCCATGAAAGGCTCCAGATGTGCAGCAAAAGTGCATCTTGGAGTGGCAAACACTGTCCATTTGACAGAGAATAAATGGCCCCACCCCAGGACCTGGAGGTGCCTGTTCCAGATGCTTCTGGTTGCCTTGGGCTTCACAAGATGCTCCATGAAGGTTTCTCCCTGTGAGGGTTCTTCCCCAACCTCCATCCATCGGCCCTACTGGGGCAGCAGGGTGGGAGGTGCTTGCCAGGGCTCAGCATCCTCTCAGGATGGAGCCCTATGGAGACCTTGCCCTGCAGGGGGACTGTGGTGGGAGGGGTGAATCTGTTCCCATGGCCCAGGTGGGTGCCTGCAGTGTCAGAGCTGATGCTCCACAGGGCTGGGCTGCTGCACACAGGAGACCTGGACCCTCCTGCTGAGCCTTTGTGGATGAATATCTGACATTTTTCTCAGGGGTGGGTGAAGTTAATGAGTCCAGACCAGGCAGTGCAGGGGCTGGGGAGCTGCATTTCAGCTGAGTGTAGAGGAAGACAAATGTAAATTCTGCCTTTGTGTGGCATGAGATGCTATTATTTTGCTCCATGCCTGGCCTTGCTGCCTGCTAGAGGCTGCTCTTTTCTTGCCAAGTTATGGCAAACAAGAATTTATAATTACGACTTTGGCCTTAAAGGAGAAGCATCTTGTGCACACTGAAACTGTTTGTGGCCACCAGCCAGTCAGGGACGTGTCAAGAAGAAAAGGAAGAGGGGGATGATGAAGTTTCCAATTACATAATGAGAGGAGGGACTGGAACTTGTATCTGGGCATGTGCTGGCCACAGACACCCAGACAGACATCACAGACCGAGGGTATAAAAAATCAGACAGTTCCTACAGTTCCTGCTCCAAGGAGGAGGTGTGTGCTGGCACAGAGGACAACTCGTCTCTGCAGGTCACCAAAGCCCCAGGATGCATCAGCTGCTCATACTGGGGATCCTGAGCACATCAGGGTTGGTATGAACAGTAACTGTGAGTAACAGAGGGGTGAGTGGGACTTGTCTTGGGGTTTCTTTCTCTCCTTTTCTCATTTTTTTTTCTTTTGTTTGCTATTTCTCTGCAATAAACGCTGTTTGCTTGAATTATAAACGTGGCTTGTTTTACCCCAGGATTCCCCTGAACCCTCCTGGAACAAATTCTAAACTTTCTTGGGAGTACTTTTACCCTGGCTCAGTGTTCACATTGAAAAAAATAGTCACAAATTAATGCAGGAGTAGAAAGTAAAATTGGGACTTGTTTTTTTTTCCCTGTTAAAACCATGGATCTGTTTCTGCACCAGGAGATAACCTCTTACATGCATTAATGAAACATGGGGTAAACCATCAACAAGTGCCCTCTCCTGACAAAATAACTCCTACCTCAATTCAGTAATTAGGAAGGAGAGCTGAAGTTAAACAAAAAGTCTTTTTTTTTTCTTTTAAAGATAGGAAAAGTGATTCAGTCCTAGAAATTCAGCACTGCAAGAGGATGATAACATCATTCCAGCCCACCTATGGATGTTGCCTGGTCACAGTGCTGGGCATCAAGTAGAAAGTCTGTTGGAGGAGAGAGTCTTTCCACAGCAGAAAAGCAACCAGAAAGATGCACAGAGCCCATATCAGAAACCTGGGGCCAGTTGTGGTGGCACAGCATGGAGAGGATGGCAATGCCCACGCTCCACAGGGAAGGGGTCATGGCACCAGGGCTGCCAGGGTTCAACAAGCATTTGACCAATGCTCTCAGGCACATGGTGGGATTCTTGGGATGGTCCTGTGGAGGACTAGGAGTTGGACTCAATGATCCTTGTGGGATGATCTCCCGCTCAGGATACTCCATGATTCTGTGTACTCACATGGAGAGTGGTTATTGCATTGTGCTGTCCTTGTCACAGGCACTTGGGACTGCTTGGAGCCAAGGGAAAGCCATTTCTGGCTGTGTGCTGATCTTCTGCCTGTCAGCAAAGCCTCACACAGGGTGAGACAAACACCACTGACACCCCTGAGGCCTTGCCAGCCCTGCTGGCTGAAGGAGGTGCTGGCACATCCTATCCTGATTCCAGCCTGCATTCCATGTTTTGGGAAACCCCGCGGGGCTGAGGTCCCTTCTCCTTGGGAGGGGATTTGAGGGAATGCCCAGGACTCTCTGCAGAGCAGAGATTCCCCCTCAGAGGGGTGTCAGTCCCCGGAGGATGCAGAGCTGGCAGGTGGGTACCTTGGGCGCACTGTGGAGCGGCTGACTCCAGAGGGCAGCAGGGGACGGGCTGGCACCGAGCGCTGCCCGCCCTGCCCTGCCCTGCCCGCCGCGGGCTGGCGGCGGGGACTGGGCAGCATCTCCCCCACCCCTGCGGGCCCGGGGAAGGGACAAGCGAGGGGGAGGTCTGCCAGTGTCACTCAGCTCCTGGCTGGGCAGGCAGAGCGTGTCAACAGGGGTTGTGACATTATTTTACTCTCGTCATTGTCAGAGCAAAATCTGGTGTTGCCTCTGCAGGTGATGTGCCCGGAGCCTGTCCCGAAACTTCTGTGGTTGCTGATGCGACCACAGAGTGGAGGTGAAACATTTCTCTTCTGGTTTCACAGTACAGCACACCAGTGGTTCCACCTGCCTCCCTCCCACTACCAAAAAGGAGTCCTCCTAAGGTTTCTGGGCTGTTTGCAGCACAACAAGGACTTTAGAGCCAGATTTAAGTTCTTTGCACACCCCTCTGCTGTTCTGCTTATGAATTGAAGATGCCTTGGCAGACATTCTGAAAAGTCAGCTGTTTTCACTGTGCCTGTGGCTTGCATAAGAACCTCAACGTCCTCTGCTGCAAGAGCAGCGTTAGGAACTTCCTACTGCCCCACTGGATCACAACAGCTTCCCACAGCAACCAGTGGTAAACCCAAACTGGGCAAGGGGAACTGGACAGTTTCCTGTTGTTCCGCTTATCTTGGGCACACCTGAGTCACAAAAAAAAAGTGATGTAGAACAAGACGTTTATTTTGCTGCTGCCAATGAAATCCACGGGTGGTTCAGAGCACCCCCTGAAATCATGGGGTGTTTTGCTCAAAGTTAAGCATGTGCTCAAGTGCTGTCTTGAGTCTGTGTTTTCATTAGGATCCAGACTTAGGAATTAGACTACAAGGAGGCAGAGACCCCAGGGCAGCTACTTTTGTACTAAAGACACAGGAATGAAGCCTTCTTGGGATGTCTTGAGGGTATCTAAAAGACCATTGAGGAGACAGTAGCTCTGTAATGGTTTCAGTAACAGATCTTGGCTTGAAGAAAAGCAGATTTTGACTGGATGAAAAGCGTCTTCAAATACAACTCAATTTGAAATTTTGCCTTCATTTGAACAGCACCATTTTAAATGATATTACAACTAAGACTGTGTGTGTGCACGTGTTTGTTTGTGTGAGGGGGAGTGTTTTAAGAGCAGTATCTTTCCTGTTACACAAGGTACAGCCCAGATCTTGACATTTAGCCAGCTGGGAAAAAACCCTGTTGAAACAGTCAGGCTGCTGAGCTTGGGAATCTGCTGGTGATACAGACCCTGACTCTTCCCTTCATAAGAGTGTTTGCTAAGAAAGCTTACAGTGAGTGGCTACAGATATGAAAGGTTAGGGGAGAAAAGGAAGGGCTCATCTGTCCCAGACTGGGGAGAAGGAATAGTTCCCACTCATGCCCATGGGAATTTGGAGAGCAAGGGCTTGTAGGATAAGCCAGGTGTCAAAGGGACCACAGGAGGCTCCAGTCAAACCCCCTGCTGAGAGCTGGGTCAGTCCTGAGGTCAGACCAGGTTACTTGAGGATGTGCCGAGCTGGAACTTGAAAACCAACAAGGATGGAGATTGCACAACCTCTCTGAGCAACCCACCAATGTTTGACTGTCTGCATAGTAAAAATAGACTGCAGTAAAAGTGGCTCATAGAGAACCACGTTTTTAATGTCATCCTGCTCATTAAAAAGAGAAAGATAAAATCCATTTTGTAACAGGAACGGTTTCTGCGGGGCACAGAAAACTTCTGGTACCAGAGGACTGATTCACATGAAAAGGCATGTAAAAGATGGAATGAAACCAAAGGATGCCTCCAGTTACATTCCTGTCTTGAAATTTCAGTGTTGCAGCACGAAAGGTTTGTGTTTATATTAGTGGATACCAATAGGGAAGATACTCTAAAAATAAACAGGAATGAATGAATAAAATAATCTATTTTCAGGTAAAACAATGTCTCTTGAAGCTCATTCAGAGAACACATGGGAATGCAGAAGCTTAATGAGTCCCAATGGACCCACCCCTGCCCATACATAGTCACTCGTGACCCTGCCCATGCCCATATTTGGTCATGCCTCACTTCATCCATGCCCATATATGGTCACATACCAGCTCCGCCCATGCCCATATACAGCTGCCCCACTTCCCTCATTGGCTGGGGCATGGCAGGGGTGTGGCCCCGGGTGGAGAGTGATGAGGAAAGATGGGACGTATCTTGGACTGAGCTGGCCAAATGCCAACTGCCCAATAGAATCAAAGCTTCTCTCCCCTCACTGAGAAAAGAGAGGGGAAAAAACCCACTAAGGTTTAAACTTAAACTAGTTATATATATTTTTACAGAAAGGAGAAGATTAAAATAAAACTACAATATAACACACACTTACACAAGTTAAATATAACTACAATCCTCTACTTCCTACCGAAAACAGATCTCATTCCTCCAGATCCATAAAGCACCCCGAAAGACACCCAGCAAGAAACAGAGAGAAATAACAATGAAATGTTTAATTCCCTGAACTCAAACGAAATGAGAAGTAGCAGTGGGCAGCAGCCAAGGCCCACTTCAGCAGGACAGCAGCTGTATGTCTTCCCTCTACCTTGGCCACGATGGGAACTGACTGTACATCTCCTGCTCTACCGTATTTATACTTCAGTTTGCGTCATCTGGTATGAAATATTTCTGTGGTTGCTTAAGTCAAGTGACATTTGTCTCTCCTAATCTATGTAAAACCATCTGCTAAACTGAGACCTACTAAACTGAGGCCTCCCAAAAGGCTTAACTAAAACTACCACAGATGATCCAGTGTGTGCCTCAAGGAGATTTAACCTTGGGGAAAAAATAACTTGTATTCTGAGTTGTGTGTTGCAGGAAAAGGAACCACCGAGAGAACACCTGAGCTGAGCTGGTGTTGGTGCCCAATGACTGACAGCATTTCCTCCTCAAAGTATCCACCCCAATGGTCTAAAGTTTCCCATCTGGAAGGGTGGAAGATGGATCTGAAAAGAACAAGAACTGTTCAAGCACAGGAAATAAATGTATATGGGATAAGACTGACACAATATGGTATGGAAGAAGTGACCAGCAGAGCAGGGCCATGTCCAGATGCCACAGGAGTGGCTGGTGGGACAGGCACTGGCAGCCACTGCTGAGCCCTGTGAGCACCAGGGAACAGCACACTAAAGGTCCTTGGAAGAGAAGATCCAAGTTGTCAATTAAAATTTAATGATTTAATGATAGCCTTTGGCAGTAGGAGAGCAAAGATTGAGTCTGAAGCCTTTGTGTGGTCCTATAAATACATTAAAGCCATTGGTTGTCATTTCCAAGACAGTTTTTGCCAGGAAACACAGTCATATGGTGTATAAGACTCTGGAATTGAGTAGGACTGTGCAGTGACAGAAAAGGAAAAATTGGCTTCCACTGCAAGTTTAATATAGTAAATATGTGTAGTGACTGAATAAAGACAGGAGAGAGGGTCAATCATAACTGGAAGCAGAAGACTCTGTACCTGCACTGCCTATTGCTCTGCACAAGGATGGGATGGTGGAGCTGAGAGTCAGCCCAGGGCACTTTTGGGGTCTCGATAGGAAAGGTCTGACAACAAATGGCTTAATAAGATAACTGTTCTAATAAGATGGAATAACAAGAGGAGCACAAATAAAATTAAATCTTACCCCCCTTCAGGTGTTGGGTACCCCACATTCCAGCATCACTGAACAGAGCCCGGACTGACTTTCCCCAGGGTGCTGTGCTGGGCAGAACCAATGCTGTCTGCAGAGAGAAGCCCTCCCTTCTGATCAGTCCAGCTAAGATGTCATTGCCCTGAAGGAAAAAAAACATCTGTTCCTAAAGGATGGTCTCATGGAAAGGTTTTGTTGACCTTTCAGACAGTGCAAGGCAGGTGAGTGGCACAGTGGTGGCACTGAGGGGAGCTGTCCATGTGCTCCCCTGGTACAGCTCACTGGCTGGGTATCTCCTGCAGCCACAGGGGCTGTGTGAGGGACAAGGGCCAGGAGCCATGTGGGGTGTGGAGCCCAGCACAGCCCTGGGCCTGCCTCCAGCTGTCCTGGGCAGGACCAGCTCCTAAATGCACCACCTCGGTCAGGACAGACATTCCACCGCTTGACCCATGTACAGTTTACCATTCCCAAAGGTGTTATAAGTTCAGATGGCGTAAGTAACACACAGACGTCTCCAGCCAGCGCTGTGAGGTGCAGCAGGGCAGAGGGGGTGGCACAGAACCAGGGACCCCTCCAACCCCACGTCCTGTGTGAGGCTCCCAGCACAGCCTCAGTGTCCCAGCCCAAGCTCAGGGCACAGCTCACCACCTCCTGTCCAACACCAGAGCTCTGCAGCCACCAGCCTTACCCAACCTCCCAGACTGAGCAGGGGTGGAGAAAACCCCAAATAGGACTGAATTCCCCCCAAACCCAGCAGAAGATGGAAAGAGATGGTGGGTCTGTGTAACAGGAGTGATCCTCCTGAGAGCATCCAGCCCAGGCGGCTCGTTGCTCGGCAGAGGCACAAAGGATGTGCAATAATGCTCCAAACAGGAGTCTGTACATTTGATTTTCAGAAAGCAGCTGAATTTCAGTCGAGACATTTACATGTTTAGCTTGTCTAGCTGGTGTTTGATATTGATTTTAGAAGCAGTCTATACTTTGCCTTGCTGACTGTTGGGTTTTAACTGCACCACAATTCTAACACCCCCCATTACATTTTTGTCCCCTCTGCAATTAACTTCTGTAAAATCAGATTTCCAGGGATTTTTTTTTTTCAAATTTCCTGAAGAAAATTGCCTAGAGTACAATTACTGTGCCATGGCTTTTCACAGTGCATTTGTTCATCCTCTTACACAGTTAAACACGTGGCATCAGAATGCAACAGCAGTAACATCATGGAGCTGCAATTACATTATGGAAACATTATCTTCATGGGATGATGGGACTTGAGGGACACAGTGGAGCACAGGTTTCCACAAAAGCATCTCCAGGTTATTTTACCAGCACGATGATGTCTCTCTGGGCATGCCTTGAGACTTCTGCAGGGCCCTTAGGCTGAATGCATAATAATAATAATAATAAAACTTGAAAAGTAGCTTTTCCTTAGGCTTTTAAGCAATTTGACTGCCTTTTTGCAGTTAAATCTGGAAGGTTTAAACTGTTGAGAGAGTTAATCAATACACATATCTATGTGTGTACCCTGCATTTACACACAAGTGCAGACAACACCTGTGTGTATGTGGGTGCCCATGTAAACCCAGCTGGAATATAGACCTGAATATCAACAAATTTCTGTTTCTTTTACTTTTCTCAACAAAAGAGAGATGTGATAAAACCTTAAATCTGGCCTTACCTGTTGGCCTTGCTGGAGGGAGAGTTTGAAGCCTGGGATTTTAACCCACAGGCCAAGGGAAATAAAAAAAAAAAGAATTCAAAAATTTGAAGTTTAAATAGGAGAACATTTTTTACAGTCCTGAGGGTTGTGTGTGCACATTCTGAGCCCACCCCAGTACAGCAGGGCAGTAAAAAGAGAGTAAAATTTTGCACTTTTTGTGGCAAATTTTTGACCCCTTTATAGGAGATCTGGATGCAGCTGATGGTGCAGAACATGCTAAAGGTTCTAGAGACATGAAGTGCCTTATTTTCTTGATACCACCTGGTTTGTTACTTGCTGTAGTACACCTGGATATCCTGTGTAAAGGGGCAGGAGGAGAGACACTGATTTTGGCAGAAAATAACAGCAATATACAATCAGTGTATAAACTTGTTTACATAAAAAAAGCAATTGAAGCAAAAATTGACTGCACATAATAGCATGAATCATATTAATTCACATGCCTTCAGGCAATTCTACAGAGATGGCTTCAGCATTTACATTACCAAGGACGTCTCTGTCAGTTCTGGCAGGCAGCTGAGGAGGGAATAGGTTATTCTACCACAAAATGCAGTTATTTGGAGTAATCTTAAAACTGTTACTTATTTATATATATATAAAGTAGTCATATATCAAAAGTACTCATCTCTGTGTAGAGCAAGTCCACAGCTCTTTAACTTGAATTAAGTTTCTTTGTGTCTCCTTTTGAACTATTGAGCTGCTGAAGGAAACACTTGATGTTTGATGGCTTTCTATTTCTGTGATGTGTTTTTTTTGCATCTTTGTATCTTTGCTGATAAATGAGCTTGTCAGCACATAAGCAACAATCATCTGCATTAAGCTGCTCTAAGTCCTGAAAAATGATGCAAGGAAAGTGTAGTTGGTCTATATTACTACCTGATTGGCTTCTGAGGTGGAGTTTCAAACAATCATTCCATTATAGTAGACAAAAGTGGGATGGAAAATTTTGTTTTGTTGTCATCTTGGACTCTTATATGGTTAAAAATATTGGTATTAACCAAAGAAGGAACAATAATAGGTCTTTATGGATAGAAAGGCAGGAAACAATTTACCATCTCCTAATAACTGTTCTGAAAGTGAAACATTTCTTTTTTCCACAGCTCTTCTAGAAAAGCCATCACAAGGACACAGCCCAGCAACTGTGAAAGGTTGTGGATGCCGGGTGGGGGTCCCTGACTGCTGGAGGAAAGAAAATCTAGGGCAAGAAGGACAATCCAGGGAAATCAGGCCAGTTGGCCTCACTTCTGCTTAGAAAAATCATGGAGCAAGTCTTGGAATCTATATCTGGACATGTGATGGAGAAGGAGGCAGTTCAGAGGTGGGTCTGCCTTTTCTCCCAGGCAACAAGCAATAGGACAAGGGGAAATGGCCTCAAGCTATGCAAGGGGAGGTTCAGATCAGACATTAGGGAAAATGTCTTGACTGGAAGAGGGGCTGAGCATTGGAACAGGCTGCTCAGAGCAGTGGTGGAGTCACCATCCCTTGGCAGTGTTCAAAAAACCAGCAGATGTGCCCCTTGGTGATAAGGTTTAGTGGCCATGACGGGATTCAGTCAAAGGTTGGACTTGATGATCTTAAAGGTGTTTTCCAACCTTATGATCCTGTGATTCTGTGTTGAGAAGGTGGAAGTCAAGACTGCAACTTTGTGACCAAAGCCAACAGGTGTCTGACAACCCTGCCTGTACCAACCCTCCCTCGTAGCCCATTTCCATCCTCTCAGCTCTTGGGTGAGCCCTTGGTGCTGTGCTGCTCCTGGGCAGTCTGTTCCAATACTTGACCACTCTTTGGGTGGAAAAATGTCATGTTTTGCTCTTCTTTCCTGTTGTTGGGGAGTTGGGGAAAAAAACACCTAAACCATGGTGCTTTTGTATCTTTGTGCACGTCTACAACAATCTTCATGATATGTTGCTGATAAGTCAGGCTCAAACCACTCCTGCATTTGAACATACGATGTGCTGTGACATACTGAGCTTACAGTGATCTCTTACAGGTGCAGGCAAGTGAACTGCGGATAAAAATGGGCTTTTCAAATCTGTTTTTTTGGCAGCACATGGGCTGATTGCTGTCTGAGATCACTGGGGTGTGTGGCCCTTCACAGCTGGCCCAGGTTGATGGATCTCATGCACCACTCAAACATCAGCCATATGCCCAAAGGTACTGCCCTTTCCACCAGCCCTTGGGTTTGCAGGTGTGTTTTGTGCCAGCTGTGGGTGCTCTGCAGCAGGCTGGCAGCTGGGGGGAATGGGCACACTCCTTGCACTGCCTGAGCCTGTGCTCTGATTTGTATTTCTGGAGGGAGCTGAGGAGCCCCGAAGTGTTTGGGGTTCTTGTTTTTAATTATGATTATTACTCTCAGCCAAGCAGTTAAATATATATGTTTAAAGCATTTTTTTAGTCTTCTCTAATGAGTCATGCTCTCAGTGAAACATGGTCTGTAATTATGTTCTCCCTTGGTTTTCACAGTGTCTAAGCATTCCTGTTACATTTGTTGGAAGCTTGCACTGTTTCTTCCACCTCTTTTTAGTTTTTATTTTAAGCCTATGACTAAGAGAAACAATTTAAAAACCCATTAGAGTGTTGTCCTTGATGGTGTGCTCATCAGAGAACAGCTCGTAACAGTCTCCATGGAGTGGGATTATCGGGCATCCTTAAAGCTCAGCTGACAGAAACCACCCCAGCAAGGGAATTAGCCTGGTCTACCAGATATAAGAAATCTTTCTGTGGTTGCCAAAACAGAATAAAAAGGACCATTGTTGGTGTGAGGGAAGGATCCTCCACTGGTCCTGGCCACTGGCCTGCATTGTGAGACGTGGATTAGGCACCGCTGGAGGTCTGTTAGGAACAGGCTGGAACAACATGTAACTTGGCAGGAGCAGTGCATGCCCCGAGGAGCCCATTGGGTTGGGCTGGATGACCTCTCCAAAGTGGTTTTTTATCCCTGCTGCTCCCAGAGAGTTGTCCTTTTCCTCCCCTGACAGGCGGTACAAATGTAAATGCCTGTGTGTAGCCAAGCAACGCCTCCAACCAGCTCTGAAGTTTTGCCCCCAAAAGTCATTTTTTCTATCTTTGTCTGTGAGAAAATAGAGGAGCGGAGGTTGGCTCAGACCCCAGGGGAAGGCTGTGGAGCCACGAGGACACACAGCTCCAGGGGGAGCAGGGAAGAGGAAAGCCCCTGTGCTGTTCCCATGGCACTGCACCCCAAAGGCCCCCAAGCCCCACGCTGGAAACTTGGACACCAGTTGGAGAAAACCTGGAGACCAGTGAAGGGGTCTTGGAATGCAGGACACACAAAGAGAAGACAAAGGTACACAGCTGGGTTCCAGGAGGATGCTCCATCTGTTCAAACTCCTTTGGGATCTGTCATTTAAAATCTTTAAAAGAGCCAATCTGGGAAATGAACCTGAATTCAGACCTCTTGGAAAACCTGGTGCAACCCTTGAACTCTGTCCCATGCCTTTGGGACCTTTTGAGCTTGCACGAATGATGGAATGTGTGTGGTTCAGGAAACAGTAAGGAGAAACTTGCATTAACATTTGCCTTAATTCAGTGTTTGGCCTTTTGGATTCTTAGAATGATGGATCCACCTAAAGCTGGACGGGGCCTCAGTTTGCTTGTGAAATGCAACCCCTGAAGCAGTGGATGCTGTGCTGTTACAGCAGTGCCTTGTTCCAATAATACATCCTGAATGACTTGAATGGACCCCATCAAGTTATGGTGCATCAGAATTTATGATCCAAATGGTTTTTCTTTTCCTTTTTAGTTTTTTTTTTCTCCAAGCAGATGGGTCAGATCCAGTCCTTGTCTGGGCAGGGTAGGAATGCAGCAAAATCACTGCCCTCTTCTTCCCTTCTGAGGCAATTTAACCCCCAAAAGCTGTTTCTCTTAAGCAGTGTTCAGCTAGCAATTATCCAACAGGGATTTTACCCAGAAGGTATTACATTCCTTGATTATTTGAATCATTTGGAGTACTGTGGAAATGTCACAGCATTCAGTGAAAACTGCTGACAGCTCTTCATATCCTTCCTGGGGTATCCCATTGTTGTTAAAAATGCAGTCACCGTAAAATAATGTAATGAAAATAGGCAGAAACTCTCTCTCTCTCTTTCTCTCTCTCTCTCTGTCTCATCTAAATATAGCAAAAATAAAATCCTTGCTTAGTTTTTAATAAAGACAGCCTTGCTTTACTACCTTGTGCATACTGATACAGTCTTCTAAAAATAAAGAAAAGAATGTTCTTAAGAGTGACTTTATCAGGAGTTAACTGCTTAGTGGCACAGTATTTGGCTTGGTGTTATTGGTTACAACTGTTACAAAAGACATAGAATCATAAAATCACAGAATGGTTTGGGTTGGAAAGGGCCTTAAACATTATCTAGTTCCAACCCCCATCTTTGTTTTGAGTCCAAGACTCACAGAACTGGGTGACCAGTGCCATCAAACTTCAATGTTTTACATGTTTGCATTTGGTTATTCTTTTTCTACCAAGCTTTTTCACAGGATTTTCCAGGTCTGTCTCAGATTCTATGTAAGTATCTGAGCACCCACAAAAGGTGAGGCAGCTGAGATGTCACCCATGTATGTGACAGACACCCCACCCCACCCTTGCAGCACCCTCATCTGACCTGCACGTCTCATCCAGCTGTTTCATGCCTTGCACTCAGAACCTGCAGAGGAAGCAAAGTTCCCCAAAAAAACCCTCAAACCAGGCTTCCCTCACAGCTTAGCCAGGATATATGACAGGGATTGCTCTCTGATGACCTGGTCCATTAACTCTTGCCATTGGGTTGCCATGTGCAAGAAAGGAAGAATCTCTCCCTTATTGCAGAAGGAAGAGTTGATGAAAGTGAAACACGAGTTAGGAATAGAGTTTCATGCCAAGGAAGCCCTAATGAAAACACACAGCGAGCTGGAGAGCTCTGCAAAGCAGGAGGCTGTTGGAAGTGGGGTGCACTCTGTACTGTGTTTGTGTTGTTGGCATCATGAAGTGGTTTTGGATGGTGTGAATCCTTACCCAGCAAAAAACAGCAGCTCTCTGAAGCTGCACTCCAACTGTCTCTCTTTGGTAAGGTATGGCCTCTCTGGCAGCAGAAATAATGCCCAGAAACACTTGGCCACAGGTGTTTCAGCTCCACGTGAGTGTTTCATAGAATCATAGAATGTATTGGGTTGGAAAAGACCTCTGAGATCATCAAGTCCAACCCTTGGTCCAACTCCAGTCCCTTTACCAGATCATGGC
>JAWWLY010000314.1:0-14097 GCA_035041215.1 Gymnopithys bicolor | reverse complement strand
TACTTTTTTTGTTAACTACTGGCATGGGCAGTTAGTGGCAGGGGAGAAAATTTACATAATAATTCCAAACTACAACAACAAGTAAGATTTAACTCTGTGCAAAAAGAAATCATTTCAGTGCTTGCTACTTTTCAAAACTGCAGTTAAAATTCCTTATTTCTTTTAGGTAGAGTTGCATGCAGCACAGCAAGACTAGAAGAAAGCTATTTCCCATGTCTTCAGAAGTGGGCTGTGATTTGCTTGCCTTTCACAGAAACCTGTTCCATGCAACATGCATTTGCTGCCAGGACTGTTGGAAATATGTGCAATAATCTCAGTTATGGTGGAAGTAATTTAAATCACTGTCTCCAAAGTTTAACTCCTCTGTTTCTCCTCTATGTTAATTGTTACCAATTAACTGGAGAACAGGAGTGCCTAGTGGTGAGCAAATACAATATTGCCTTGAGTTCTAGAGCTGGCAGTAGTGCTCTTAGTGAAGCATAACACATTCAAGGCCTAAAGCTTTGCTATTCCCCTGGAAAGTCCTTTCAGAATAATTTTTCACATCTGAATATAACATAATTGACAGTACTGGTGTTTCAAACATCTACATTTGGCTCTAGAGTTAAGATCTCACATATAACCAAGGCACTTCAAGTCTTTTCTCTGAACTCTTGTTGCATGTCACTGATATGTGCTCTCATTTGGATCACACAGAACTGCATCTGCATATAGAGAAAATAGACTCTGAAAGAGATGATGTGCAAAACTGCTAAGCATCCAAAATTTAAGCAAGTCCTGATAGAAATCTCTGCTAATTAGAAAACATAGGGAAATATTTCATCTTCAGTAAGAAAACAAATTGAATAAAAACAATTCAAGAAAAAAACCCCAAACAACAGAAAAATTGAAGTGAGAAAGTTTAGGTACTGGGTAGAATTTTAAGAGAAGCAAAAATGATGGATAGATGTCTCAGGTTGGCCTAGTTTTTTTACCAACCCTCGACTGCCTCCTCCCTCCCCCCAGAGTCTTCCTGGCAAGGAGAAAAAAAAAACTGAAAAGGACTTAAACTGAACTGAATTAAAAAGAAATTATATTTTCTAACATTTGCAAGTACATATGCAATTTGTACACACTACGTGGATCCCCACCCCAGGGGGAAAAGGGGAAAAGGGAAAAAAGAGGACTGGTCAACCAGAAATAGGGAAAAAAACCAAAACCAAACCAAACCAAATGAAACAGATAAATACAATTAAAGACCTCAGGAAAGGAGAACAAGCATGAAATAATCTCACCACGTCCCGGGATAGGAAAACAAACAGAAACAGAACAGACCGTCCAGGCTTCTCCTGCTCCCCCCAGCCTTGCCGGAACCCGGAAGACAAAACTCCTTGTTATCTCCCCTCCTCCTCTGTTACGTGGAAAACATGTGTGGAATACTTTGTAATGTCCACTTCCTTAGTTACACCTAGTTACTGAGGAAGCCATGGATCAAACCCATTACAATAGGCAATTGAACTGTTTGATTGAACTGGGTTTTCATAACATTTGACACTTATCTCTCAAAGTATTTTCTCAGTGGAAGCATCATAAGTAAGATCATTTTATTTTTTTCTTCTGTCTCCTTGAAGGTTTCTACTGGAAAGCTCATTAGGTCTACTTTTTCCTGATTTGAGATTTCTTAGGCTCATATGAAAATAGAAGATGGTCTAGAAGGTAGATGAGAATAAAAAAATTCATACTAAGTACATCCTTTTCATCTCTAAGATACTTTTGCTCTTTAAATGCAGCTTTAGTAGTAATACCCGAAATACTTTTAACTTTCAGATAAGCAGCAAGGGCTTGGATCATAAAGGCTTTCTTAAGTCAATTAAAAGTTAAACTTCTCTAATATTAACAATTTTCTTTTGGTCAGTATACCTTTGAGAATTCAGGCTGCTTGAGACTAGGCTTTTTTTCCTTTCTTCTGCTAATTTTGGGAAACTCTGGAGAACTGTTGCTGCATCAGAAACTATCTGCTCTCTGAAGCTCTCCCTTAGTGTGAATGATGTTAGAAAAAAATCTCTTGATAGCTTTTACTATGTAGCTACTAGTAGTCTTGCCCAGAAATGGCAGTGAATTGCTCATGCAAGGATGAAATTATATGTATCACTTCCTTGCAGAGAAAAACAACAAACAACTTTTTATTTTTTCTTTTTCTATTTTTTTTCCCCCCAGTGTGTTAACTACAGAACACACCCCTTGTCTTAATGATTGTTACTAGGGGAGTAGGTGAAGCCATTATTCTTCATATAGAGAGACATTTGCATCACTGTCTAGACTATGTCAATGGTTAACTGAATAAACTATCTCAAGCAGTTCAAAGGGCCTAAAGTACTTCACTATTATCATGAGTTGTCTTTCTAAAACCTGCTAGTAAATTGAACTGTAGCAGGGAGCGCTCCTGAGAGCTGAAATTCGATTGTACATTCTGTGAAATTTTTACTGCGGTTCTGATGTGGTTTAACCCCAGTTGGCAACCAAGTACCACAAAGACGCTCACTCTGCCACCAGTGCAACTAGGGTGAGAAGTGAAAGTGTTAAAAGCTGGAAAACTGGTGGGTAGAGATAAAGGCAGTTTAATAGGGACAGCAAAAGCCCTGCACACAAGCAAAGCCAAATAAGGAATTTATTCACTGCTTCCCATGGACAGGCAGCTGTTCAGCCATTTCCCGGAGAACCGGGTCCCATCATGTGTAACAATTACTTGGGAAGACAAACACTATGACTCTGAATATCCCCGCCTTCCTCTTTCTTTCTCCCTCTTTATATACTCAGTATGATGCCATATGGTCTGGAACATCCCTTTGGTCAGTTTGGGTCACCTGTCCCAGCTATGTCCCCTTCCAACCTCACAAGAACCTCCAACTTCCTCATCAGTATGGCAGTGTGAAAACCAGAAAAGGTCTTGGCTATGTATAATCACTGCTCAGCAATAACAAAAAGATATCTTTCTTATCTACCTTGTGTTCAGGAAAACTTAGTCCCATACTAGGCACTGTGAATAAAATTAACTCTACCCAGGGCAAAACCAGCACAGGTTGTTCCTAGAATATTTTTGTCACAAGTGAGATTGCCTTGTTCCAAACAGTTTCCATGCTCAGTTTGTGATACACTATGGGCCATTTCTACTAGTCACTTTGTGTGTGCCCAAGCTGCTTTATAGGCTAAGGTAATTTAGGAGTGTGGAAGTGAGCTGTCCTCTCCTGACTGGCATCACCAACCAGTATGCAGGCACACTTAACTAAACTTTCAGTGTATCAAATGATTCAAGAGTGACTACATAATTTTGTTCTTTGGCATAATGAAGGTTCGTAACAATCCCACTTTGTAAGGCTCATTTATTCCCCCTTTCAGAGTAGCCATCCAGAATGACATTGTCTCCTTGACATCCACCTGAGCACCCTAAGACCAGCTTATACACAAATCTTACCCGCTTCCCTCAAATCTCAATCAGAAGTGATGATGCTCATTTTAAAAACTCTTTGCATTCTAAGGCACAAAAAAAGTGTTGCCAGCTCTCAGTCACAGGATCTGCTAGTGTGAAAACAGTGATCCTGCTTCATAAATTGCATCTGTGGGTGCCTTTTCTCACTCAAAGTAAACAATAAAAAACAAGCTAAAAGCGCAAATGCACACTAAAAATCACAGACAGTATACATTACTGCAGGAAACATTGTTAGGTGTTATAAGAGAGAAATCCCAGAGACATAAACCAGGTAGCATAAAAATTGTTTTTCTGAATATCCCTCTAAAACAGGTTCCTGTTTGTTCTGTGTGGACCCATCCAAATTAGGACAGAGCATCAGCAGAGATGCTCAAAGTGCAAACTACACTGACTTGAGGTCCTCTGGGGAGATAAATTAGCTGTACTTTAAAATAATTGCTAATACAGTGATGTAACTGGATGAAAATAATTAACTCATATTCTAAAGGGCAATTTCCTACTTGCTTAAATATAAAGATATAAAAGAAATTCTTAAATACATAGAAAGCAAGAGTTTTGAATGTTAATCATACCTTTCAAAGTTAAATAGATTCTGCAGAAGTCTGGGATGAGTAGTCAAATATTTCATGTCCTCACTAGTAATAGTAATGGAATTCTTTTTAAAGACAAGTTTCATACTGTAATTGCTAATTCTTAAGGCATTCTTTATCCATTATCTTGATGTCTTCTTATATTCTGGAGCAGTGTCATTCTTCCTCCTGGATGGCAGAGTATTCTGCTTTCCACATACTACGTGAGTGGTGATGCAGATTGTAGGTTAAAAAAAAAAGGTACAGAATAAAAAGTAGCTGAAATTTTATTGCCATAAACATGGGAAAATCCAGAAGTATTTCTGAGCAATATTTCTTACTCTTGTATGGAAAACACATTTGAAGACCAGTAATTTCAATGATTATGTGTTTGAAGAGATCAGTTTCAAAGATTTCTTTCCTTTTCTCTAAAAGTAGTTCATATAAGGTGTAGATAAAATTTCAGTAGGATATGCACATTAGTGTGGTATCTGTTCATTGACAATATCTGTATTGGCTTTTAATCTATTTACTGTTTTTAAAGTCGAGTGTATTTCCTTCATGCATCTTATAACTAAAGTCATGCTAACATTGCATAAGGATGAGATATTAAAACCAGCTGTGAAATACAATTAATTGCTTCTGGATTTGATAGAAGGGGAGGCAAAGTGCTGTAGTTCTTCTGACTGCAAGTCATATATTCCACAAATAATACTGACCACCTCAAAGAAGTGCACAGACACTTCTGTTATGCAGCTGTGCTCTCTGCAATCTCATCTGTTATATTTTTTCATCATTCCCAGGCAACTGTAGCCTGAATAGAAGCTATGAGCAAAAGCAGTTGGAGTCACAGATATGAAAGATTTGGAGCAAAAGAGGAGCTTTGTTGATCATTCTTCTCATGCAAGGCAGGCTTTGTAACTCTGGAGAGATGCACAGGAAGCTGACTGATCACCAGTGGTTCAAAGCATGAGTATGAAATGTGAGAATCCTCAGATTAAGACCTTTCAGTCTGAACATAAAGAAAAGGCAATGTGTGAAGAAAGGGAATGCAGTGTCTAGTTAGTAGGTACTCACAAATGCTATTTTCTTCATATGGCTATATGGATTTTGAATTATAAGGCAGCTATCAAGTTTGTCTCATGGCTGATTTTCACTAAACTCTTGACAGACTGGTTTGTTCATTATGGCTTTTTTATTACTGACATCCATGGGAGTCAGACTTTCTATGTAGTCTATGAAGTCTAATGAATAAAAAAGCAAATATCCTTCCTTGCTTTTTAAATAAGAAAGCACTAGCTTTGCAGAATACTAATAAGTGATTTAGTCCACTGTTACCCAGAGCTGAAAGAACTTTTGCAATTGTAGTGTTTTGATGACTCTCTTGGATTTGAGCTGTGACTTTGTAAATCAACTTTGATATTTTTGATTTTTTTTATATCAGTTTTCCAGATTGGACCTTTCAAGTAATTAAATCAAGGCACTGTGCTATGGCCATAAAACATGCTTAGCAATAGAGATTCAGGCAAAACGTTCTTACGAGAACACTCTTTGGAATAACAATATGACTCATTTTGTATTATAGCCTACAGTCCTGTACATTGTCCAAATGCTTCTTGAACTCTGACAGGCTTGGTGACATGGCCACTTCCCTGGAAAGCCTGTTCCAGTGCCTGGCCACCCTCCAGATGAAAAGCCTTTTCCTAATATCCAATTTAACCCCACCTACGCAGTTTCATGCAGTTCCCTTTGGTTGCACACCACTGGTCATCACAGAAGAGAGATCAATGCCTGCCCCTCCCCTTCACAACAAACTTGTAACTGCAATGAGGCCTCCCCTCAGGCTCCTCTTCTCCAGGCTGAACAGCCCAAGTGATCTCAGCTGCTCCTCATACAGCTTCCTCTCAAGGCTCTTCATCTTCATTGCCCTCCTTTGGACAATCTCTAGCAGCTTTATGTCCTTCTTATACTGAGGCACCCAAAACCCCACACAGTACTCAAGGTGAGGCAGCACTAGTGCAGAGTGGGAAAATCTCCTCCCTTGACCGTCCAACTGTACCCCAAGGATTTTCCACATATGGGAGAGCATGTAGCAATAGGTTTGACTGACTGGCTTGCCTATATGTTTGCAAGTATATTTCAATTTTCTCTTTGTGGCTATCCCTTAAAACCACTGCAGTTTGAGCCAATGCTTAGCTCAAACTGCATCAGCCTTGATTCTTCCAGTTACAGAAGTTCCCTCTTTTGTCCTTGTGTGTTGAACATCAGACAGCGTTTATGAACAGATCCTTTTGGGCCTCACACCTTTGCAAAATGTTGCAGTAGGGTGAACTGAAGTAACTTATATAGAGCAGTTCAAAGGCCTTAAAAGAACCTATTCATCTATTTTAATTATCATTTAACTGAACTAAGTTGATTCAGTAAGTTACCAGTGAAAAACAGGCATTAACAAATGCTTAACTAATTCAAATATCTCTACATTAATGGTCTTTTTATAGTTCGGTGAACAGTGTGGGAAAATGTGAAAATGCTCATCTTCAGAGGCTCAGAAAACAGGAGGCCAGTAAACATGCTTTGTACTTAGTTTTAGAAAAGCAGTCTTATTTGGACTATTCCACCTAAGTACACAGGTGCAAAATATTTTCCAATGAAAAATGCTATCCTTGTTATTTTGCAGTTTGGTATCTAAAGATTACATGGCTGTGTTTAAAATTTATAGATAGAATTAAGATTTCCCTGAGCTGATATAATAGGTTGCACTCTGATAAACCATATAAATCACAGCTTCTCTTGTCTCTTACAGGCTACCAGTTAAGTTCGGTGCAATTCACCTATAACACCTGCTGCAAACTGTTTTATTATTGTAATTGTCTTTGGTAGAATAGGACCACAGAGATTTTTATGTTGGTTGTCTATATTTTTTTTCATTGGTTCTCTTCTCTCTTTACCACCAAATAAAACTAGGCTTTTTTGTTTTGGTTTTTAATACATGTTGATTAATATACTTAAAATAGCATTTTAAATATCTAGCACAGATATATTATATTTTGAATGTACTATGTAGTCAAGATAAAGTTGTATCTCAAGAATTTGATTTTGCCAGAGTTCCTTTTGACATAATATGTTTAGTTATAATTTGCCTTTAAAAAGCAACAGATTTAAGAAGTTTTAGCCAGAACCCCAGTAAAGAAGCACAGCCATGACTATTGTGCTTTGAGGTGGTTATTTCATGGTTGCTTGCAGCCACATGTTCGTAGTCCTTTTCATCTGCAGATCCTAGTGTTGAGGTCAGTGAGCTCAGTCTGGAAGTGATCCAGCTGGAAACAGCAAAAGAAACAAATACCTTAAAAGGTTAATTTTCAGCTGGATCAGTTTCCTATTCTGATCCTTTAAGTGACAAATATTCATGTGCTCTGTGAGTGCTGATGTGAGTTATGTGGATGCTCCTTCAGTAGCAAAATGCATTTATGTTGTGGTTAAAGCAATATGTAACCACATTCTAAATGTACACAGGAGTGGTCTTCACCAGCGGTGATGGACATCCAAGCCCCAGTTTTTCCTACTTACCTACCGTCTTATAGTACTTTCAAGATTGTTCAATAGGTCTGCAAGTATAATGTCTTAAGCAAATCCATCTGCATTATACTCAGTCTTAGCAAAGTTTTAACAGAACAATAACAACTGCATTTCAGTTGCTGAACTCATAATCAGGAAAGAAAACCAGATTGTGAGAATAAGCAGTAAGAAATACTGAAAATGCTGTCCATCAGTACATATAATACTTTTTAAAGACTTCATTTGCCATAAACAGGGACAAATTTTAAGTGCAGCAGTACCAAATAATATATATGCTTCTGGGGTTTAGGTTTCCATGTGAAAGAAGAAAGCTTACAGTCATTTGAAACATGACTTCCATCTAGCTTCAGAAAAAAATCCAGTTAGAGCTTCTACATCATGATATCTGAAGGGTTATTCAGTTCTCCTTAACCTCTAGCACAATGGGAAAAAGAAGGAATTTATTGCATTTCATGATGAATTTGAGAGCAGATTTTTATAATAATGATTTTCCCACAGCAACTTTTATTTATTTCGAGGGGGAGAAAAAGGTATCAAAATCTATCAATGTTGGAAAGAGAATAATTCCCTTTCTTCTGTAGGCAGGAAAATCTAAAATACAGAAAACTAAGTTATTCAAACTTACGGATTTTTTCAAATGCTGCTGGTGAAATTTGTACTCTATTTAGTATCAGCTAGTGCATTACTGTCAAGATCATATTTTACTGCATTGGACAAATTCGATTGTATACAGAAAGAAGAATTTACACCTTTCTTGTTTTCCTGGTAAATGTCTTTTAATCAGGCACATCTTAATTCAAATGTAATGTTTTGAAGGTTGCTGGTCACTCCCTGTTTTAGGCTTGTATAACTATATAATTGTATCAGATGCAGTATGATTGTATCAGATCCATATAATCAGACTACTGTCAGAGGCAATCCTTGCCCACTTGCTACACTAACAAGATCTGAGTGGACCTGGGTTGTTTGCTTTAAGCTTTGTAAGAAACTTTTCCAGACTCTCTTTCTCTTCAGAAAGAGAGGCATTACCTTATAATTCAACTTGAACAAGGGGTTTTGAAATTTATTTTTTTTCTTATGCTGCATACAAAAGTTGCCTGGTAAAATTACCAAACTCTGTGTATAGCACTTTAAAATTATTGCACTGGATTTGCTGGTTCCTTGATGTTTCAATATTTCTTGGTATTTTGGGACCTGCTAACAAGAAGCAGGCCCAGGCCAAAGTTTAGTCTGTGATACATATAGCACAAGGCATGCCACCAGAGTCTACAAATCACATGAACATTGTATAATGTGACAAAAGTGCATTTGTCCATAAGGGAGGACATTTTCTCTTTGGATATTCCCTCTTCAGCTTCCCTTCTCTGTTCTCGACTTTTTTCCAGCTCTGCATCTGCATTTCTTCTACATGTCACTTTGATTGAGTCAATGAGCATTTTTTTTGCATGTAAATCACTCTCTTTTGGTATACTTTTGTTGTTTGTATTGTTGCTGTTCATTTTCTTACCTCAATGTTGTTTTCAGTAAATTGTTTTTATCTAAACCCATAATCTGTGCATTTTGTCTCTTACTGGAAGAGGGAAGGGAAGTGAGCAAGCAGTGTCTGTTTTGGAACAGTCTTGTTTGGGGTCAGGGACACTAGACCGAGGAGTGCCATATCTAAATCATGACACCTGTGGATCTCCATGGACTGCAGGGGTACAAGTGTGTTTCACCTTGGTCTCTCCATAGGTTGCAGGGAAACCTCTGCACTGGCATCTGAAGCACCTCCTTCACCTCCTGCTTTACTGACCTCGATGTCTGAAGAGCTGTTTCTCTCACATGTGCTCACTCCTCTCTTCTGGCTGCAGTTGCACATGTTTCTTTCCTCCCTTTCTTAAATATGTTATCGCAGAGGTACTACCACTATCGCTGGTGGGCTCAGCTTCAGCCAGTGATGAGTTCATTTTGGAGCTTACTGGCACAGGCTCTGTCAAACACAGAGGATGCTTTCACAGAAGCCACTCCTGTAGTCCTCTGCTACCAGAACCTGGCCATGCAAACCTAATACACATTCTTTCAGTAAAAGTTAGCTTTATGTAAAACAGTTTTTCCAGATTCACATTTTTGTAAGATATTTTGTCCTTGGTAGATAACACTTTTGATTTTTTTTTTTTTTAACCGTGAAGTATCTTAAGCAATAGACTGTCAGTGGGACTTTTCTGAATGAAAAAGTGAAAATGAAATATTTATAATAAAATAGAGGCATAAAATCTCTGAAAGTTTGGGCAAGGAAGTTGTGTTAGTGCAGTGATCATCATATTATTATGTGCTTTCTTCTCAAGTATTCTTGGCTCCTGAGTTTCATCATCTTCATCTATCTATTAAGGCACAGATATTCTTAGTACCCCTCAATCTGTTCACAAGTCTAAAACTGAGGCCGTGTTTTCTAGTACATATGAAACCTGAGGTATGAAAATTTGTGATATTGCAATAATACAGGGGTTTTTTGTTTCCCAGTGTTAAGGAAGATAATGACCTTTCTGCTGGTATTTGTTAGTTCCAACTCTTGAGGTGTGCATTCAAACTATTCCTATTTATCTTTTTATAATTTTTATATCAAATTAACTTATGCTAATTTTAGATTCTCTTCACTTTTTCAGAAGTAACATGTATCTGCAGAACTTGATACAAAATTGATTGCAACATAGAGGTTTTTAATAATCATACCAGGGTATACAATTATTTGATTGAAGTAATTTTGGAGGGATACCTTCCTGAAGTATAAGTCATAGCTTGTTCAGCAAATTTATGCAATCTGAAATTGTAATTTCTTCTTTGCTTTGTTCACTTTTCATTCCATAGGAGTTTTCCCATGGAGTTGATATATAATCTAATAATTCCTGGCATCCTGAATAATAACAGATATCTCAATATTGAAAACCTTTTTTTTTTAAATTATGAGATGACTATTTCTTGGGTCTAGAAGACTGTACAACTTTATCTAGGCTTAATGACAAGGTGAGATTTCTTTTCTTTTTTTTTTTTTTCCTTAAGCTGAAAACAGAAAATACTTAACATTATTGTAGACATTGTGGACTCTGTATTTTCTAATTGTGTGAATAGTCAGGTTAAAGCTACAAAACCTCTCTCTTCATAAAGATCTTTGCTACATTATATTTGTTAAGGGGATTTATGAGCAAGAAAAGAAACCAATACTTTTGAGGAAGTAAGTTGATTTAGATTTTTCCAAAAGGAAGTTTTCTAAAGATGACTGGACTTTGAATGTAACAAAACTGAGGTAAATGCTCAAAGCGGAAAGACTGGGAAAAAGTTGGAGTAACAAAGCAGAGGGAATTAAAAAGATGTGTTTTCAAAAGACAACCCAATCTTACTCTCAGATTTTATGACTTTATGCCAGTGAACTGCATAGGAGAAATCAAGTTGGACAAAATAGAGGTGAAGAAAACATCAATGTGCATCAGCCAGCAATTTCAGTCAAATAAAGGAAAAATGTGCAGAATCATATTTCTAGTAATGCATATAAGAAGTTCTGTAATGATGGGAAAGTTTACTCTGCTGTGATCTAAGGAGAATAAAATTTGATACTATGGATACAGACAAAAGCATGAAAATACACAATAATTTCATTGCTAGGACTGTAAGTCCTACTTTGAGAAGAAAATACTTAATTTTTTCATGTCTCGGAGCTGCATAGAAAAAGAATGCATGTGCTCATTTAAAAAATGTCATTTTAATACTTCGTCTTCTATCTTTATGTATGCTTAACTGTCCAAGTTTCAGTGCCATTTAATGTGTTTTCTGTATTCTCTTTAAAGCTGTGAGAAATTATTTCCTATATATATTTCAATGTGACCTCTGCCCATCTTCATGCCAGACCCTTGCCTTGTTTTCTCCTGGTGGCATAAAAATATATTAGTTAGCGTTTGCTGATGTTAGAAAATTCAGGTAGCTCAGTGGCACGCATTGAGAAGGAGGTATCCTGACTGAAGGGAAAACAGACTCAAGTTCTCATGAAACACATTAGCATGCATGCATGCATTAACTTGCTTCTTACAGTTAATACTAAAAGTTTTATTCCTAGAAGATTATGCCACAAATATGCCTGTGTAGGTAATTTTTACTTGGGCGTTCAAAGCCAGTTACTTTCCTTGAGTTATTATTGTAAAAAAGTTGACTGTGTTCAATGTCAAGGACACAGGCAGAAGAATGAAAGAACTGAACAGGGCAGAGGAAAAAAGCAAGCGTCTTCCCATGAACTAAAAAATTTAGTTTTACCTGGTTTGATTAAACATCAAATTAGCACTTGTGATGACAGAACTGTTTTCTGAAAGGCCCATCTCTCATGTGTCCTCAGAACAGCTGTTAAGGAGAAGACACATATGATGGCATCTCCAGGAGTTACTTAACCCACAAAAAATCCCCAGACACACTCTTGGGTACTGGAAGGGAAGCACAGCTGTTCAACAGGAGTGTGTATGACCTGTAAGATTCATAATTAGACATTCTCATAAATATATGCAAGAAATAGCAGATTCCTTCTGAATTCACACCTGACAAACATTAATAACTGGGGTAAAGGCTCCTCCCACAGACCAAATCTACTACCAGCTCACTGTACTGCCATTTGGATTATCCAGGACACATGGAAATAGACCTTGGGAATATGCTAATAACACAAGTGGACATTTGTGAATGAATGAGCCCTGACAGACCTTTGGGGCACAATTCTCATGAAGGAACTAAAATCCACCAGTGGCATCAGCATGGTGTTTGGAATCTTGCCTACAGAAACACAATGGCTGCCTTATTCTGAAGGATGACACCCTGCATATGGTATGGATCTACATGCTGCGAAGGAAAGAGGAGCAGTGTAAAGGGTTTCTCCTCTGCTATAAATGGAATTGATTTGTAACAAGCACAAGGATTGCTAATGAAGAAGAGTTTTATGTTTTGTGTTTGGCTGTGTGCTTGCCATGTCTCTGGCACATGTGATTTACACATCATAAAGACAAAACACTATGGTATAAACACTTGTGTTCATCTTTTTAACACTAGTAGAACGCAGAAGTCCATATAGACAGATAAGCAGTGCTTTAAGCTTTCACCAACCGACCTGTCCCAGAGGTGAGGTAAAACTTGGGTGCTGCTAGTTTGAACTAGTCTTGCAGAAGACATATATACATGTGTGTGTGTGAAATTTTTAGCAAATTTGCTGCTGAGCAAATTCCTAGTCCAATGATTCCATAAAGTTGAAATGTGTGGAGTCCTGAGCACCTTACCGCAACTGAGAACCTTAAGGCATTGTGAGATGTGTATTGTTTGTGGTGTCTTGTAGCCAATAAGATGTTTTGGTGAATGTGAGGTGAATGGGCTAGCCAATAATGTCACGACATGTTGGATGTGAGAGGATATAAAAGGTATGGATGTTACTTAGAATACAACAACTAGGAATGACTACTTCTGCTACTATGAGCTATTACTACTATGATCTATAAGCTATGAGGAAACTGTCTGTGAAACTGTCTTGAATAAACTCTCTTAGAAGCTCTCTAAGTTGTAAGCCTTCTGATCAAGCCTTCTGATACCTGCTGTGCCTGAGCTCTTCTGACCATCATTCACACTGCCCCCTTATTCGGGATAAGGGGACCCCAATAAATGGTGAACCCTGACTTGTCTCAATAAATGGTGACCCCAACATGTGCCAATAAATATTCCCTTTGTATATATTATATTTTTAAAGGTTAGGTTTTTCATGGCATGACTATATAGACACCAGGGAAAAATACCTTAATAAGCAGTCAGTGGTCTTTGTAGAATTGAGAAACCCTGCAATTCACTACACTAAACCCCACAACGTGCCAGAGGAAGTCTGCATGTTTTCTGAGGAATACTGGAGTGAGATTCTCATGATTATATGAGCAACTGATGTCATGTTATGGATTTAGCTAGGTAGGCCTAAATTTAGGCTTTGGATTTCAGACTGGGTCTGGGACTGTCGCCTGACTTGAGCTGGGCTGAGCTAGCTGACAGCTGACTTCTTCGAGCCAGTAGTATTCCATACCATGTTCCAACATCATCTCAAAGTGTAGGAGCCAGTGTGGGAGTGGCTTGGTCAGTTCCTTCATAGCTGTAGTCCCAGAAGGACACACTGTGCCATCCCAAGAGGGACGGGAGGCCCAGGCCCAGAGCACTGGCTTACCACCGTGTTATCTTAGGGAAGTGAAATGTCTGTTCTTAATCCTTCTCTCTGCTTAAGTCTGTCTCTGGAGAATTGCGTTCTCTGGAATGACTTGCAGTTAAAATAGTAAGATTTGTGTTCACTGGGGAGTGGGAAGTTATTTCTTGTTATTTTTAACTTGTGCAATTGTGTATTATATTGTAGTTTGCTTTTAATTTTCTCTTTTCTGAAGAAAGAAAAAGAAAGAAAGAAAGAAAGAAAGAAAGAAAGAAAGAAAGAAAGAAAGAAAGAAAGAAAGAAAGAAA
>JAWWLY010000313.1:0-14102 GCA_035041215.1 Gymnopithys bicolor | reverse complement strand
ATCCTTCTTGTATTAAAATTCCTTTTCTTAAATTTGATAAAGAGTGGTGTGATTATTGTGGAGAAGGCCCCCTCCCCACTTGTGGGTAAACATTTGGGTTTTTCCCCTCAAACCAAGACAGGAGCCCTCATGAGATTATTTAGCATCCTCTCCAATTTCGTCTTGAAAACTTACAGTGATGAGGACTCTACTGGCTCCTGGTGAGGTTGTTCCAGTGAACGATTGTTCTAACTGTAAAAAATGTCTTTCTCATGTCAAGATATTTTGCCCCTTGTGTTCACCATGTGACTCCTTGTGATGCAAGAGAATCTGTACTATTTGTAGCCACCTTCTAAGTACTGTCACTGTGATGTGGTCCCTGCTGAGTCTCCTCTTCTTCAGGTATAAAAGGCCTAGATCCTTCCGTCTTTCCTAAAGGGCAGGTTCTTCAGCTCTTCTATTTCTAGAAAGCATTGGATGCACTGTGTTTTGGCAGCACTCCCTGGAAAGGTCTGCTGATGCCAGAAAAGAGCTTCACTGAGAGCCTTGGATTGAACAGAATTCTTCATCTACTGTATAAAACAGGTTACCTGCTCTCATTCTTTCATCTTGGATTTATGACTAAATTATGATGGTTTAGTTAAGTTATTCCTGATGTAACATTGACCTAGAAATATAAATGATAAATTAATATTAGGAAAAGCCACCACTCTAATCTGTATTTTGTGAAAATCACCTACTACTAAGTCTCCTTCACTGAGCCTAAATCCACATATATTCAAAGTTACCTCCCATGTTCTTTAGTGAAAGATTTCATCAATGATCTTAGGTGACATGACAAAAAGTTACATTTTCTATTTATTTCTGTTATCAAAACTTGTCTTTCAATACAAACTTCTAGATTTTCCACCATCATGGGGATTAAGTAGGAGCAAGTCTCCTGAATTGTGATTTATTTCTGCTCATATGCACTTTTAGTTACACAGAGGAATTACAAATTTTAAATATTTATGATTATACCAACTGTACAGTGAATATAGATGATTGTTCACTGGGCAGTGTAATAGAAAGGATCCCAATCAGTGTGCGAAGTTAAGGTATTTGCCATCAGAATACCACAGTCTCTGCGGATTCTGTATATGATCCACACTCAAAATCAGAACAATGTGTTAAACATTTCAATGTATGAAAAAGCAAACATTGCATCAAGTTATTAATTGATAATATGTATTTAAAAGGAGTTTTGAAAAAGTATATAGCAATTTTAATTTAGGGAAAGAAAACTCAACATTCACAAGGTTAAGAGATATTCAGACTAACTTACAAAGTCAAAATTAATGAAACATAAGGCCTGTATACTAAATGTAAATAACATCCTACCTAACATGAAAATATGTTGTGCTGGATCACAATCCATAAAATTGCTTAGTGAATTAACCAGAGGACTTGACTGAGTAAGGACTCCACTTTCAAAATGCAGTATTTTGCTCTAATTCCCATGAAATTTATTGGCTACTGGCAGTGTAATAAAGCAAACATAATAACTACAAGAGTGCCATCAAGTCACATCGTTGTTTTATGAGATGATGAAGCCCATACAGTTAGGATCTATGGCCCAAACAAATCCACAACCTCCTCTAGCAATGCCAGAAATATTTTCAATTGCTGCTAACCAACTTACCAAACAATCTAGTATGTTTCTCTTGTCTAAATACTGGCTTTAGTATTATTTTACTTTTGCCATCACTTATTTGTTGGATGTAAAACTGTTGACTTGCACTGGAAAAGATGTAGCATTTTTATAAACATAAATTAATTTTAGTGAATAAAGGATTGATAATCATGGGAAAGTTATTGCTACCAAATCCAGTGACAAGACAAGAAGTTTTATACTTAATTTTCCTTGTGTTCCCAGCTAGAAAGGTTTTAAAAAAATATCCTAGTGAATGGAATTTCTTTTGCTTTTCTCCAGAATTCTTTGTTTTCTAAAGGATTTGAACTTTTTCATGCAAACTTTATCTACAGAAAAAAATATTGCTGGAAAACTTCAGGCAGAAAGTATGAGAAATGGAAAACATCATTTAAGTCTGGATTCCTATGGGTTTGTGTCTTAGATAGACTTGACTTCTTCATAAAGATTCAGGTCATAACTGTTGCTTTTCTAAAGATATGGAAAGTGTAATGTGGATTTTTGTACATCTAGTAACATTTGAGTTTATGTTAATCTCTTTTCCTTATTTGAGATGATATCAAATTCAATACCCTGAATTAAAAAGTCACTTACTAAGTCTAACTACAAAGTCACTTGTTTTCCCAGAAGTTAAAAGAACAGTGATTCCTTCATCAATTTGGCTTAAACTACCTTTTATGTTCAAACATGACGGCTTACAGAAAAGAACTCAGCAGACTGCTGATCACTCTGACACTGAGATCAGTAGGTCATACCTGTATAACGTTTGTCTTTACAGAAAACTTGGAAAACCAAGACTGAAAGGTAACATTCAGTCTAAACTGTGGTTGGTGGTACTGCTTCTACGGTGGCTAGATTCTCACAATCTTTTATGGTGGCAGTAAGAGGGGTAGGTCTGTTCACTTAATGATTTTACCTGTGTCTAATCCTACTGTAAATGAGAACAAACTCTAGACCTTAAGGTAGACCACAGCACTCATCCCTTACTAAGAAAGTAATATATTGAGTGTAAGTACAGAAAAGGAATCCGTTTGGGTATTTTTATTAATTCTGTATCAATTCAAAGTTTGCTAATTGAGCAAAGTTGTCCATGATGACTTATTGAAAATAAACATGAGAATACTGATTGAATTTCAGTCACATAAAGATGAAAGCATCCCCTAAAATGGATGCAATCTCGTGAATACCACTAAACTGCTGTGAAACACTGGAATACAAAAATAACCAAAATGTTTTAATCATTCCTCAGGGGAAGGAAACCAACCTTATAATATTCAGACATTCTGTGGAATATTATCATTGAAGACAATAAATCAAATTTAGCCCTAGAGCAATTGTCTTCCAGATATTGCAAAGGTAATATTTTGCAGTTAGAACTGCAGAAGGAAGCTTTAGCAGGACCATTTACCGGTGAATCTAAATTGCTAGTAAAAATGAACTTTTTTGTTGCTCTTGATGAAGTTTCGGGGAATATTTTCTGAAGGAACACTGCAAACTACTTTGACATTTGTAGAGAAAAATGTTGGGGGGGGTTGTATGTTTTGGGGGTTTTTTTGTTTGTTTGGGTATTTTGTTGTTGTTTTCTGTTGGTTTTGTGTTTGTTTGTGGTGGTTTTGTTGTTTTTGTTGTTTTTGTTGTTGTTGTTGTTGTTGTTTGGTTGGTTTTGGTTTTTTAAAGCTGCTTCCCTTACAGAGCACAGAAAGTTTCCATGGCTGCTTACTTGTGAGACTGTTGGTTTCAGGTCTCATTGTTTTGAATATTCCTTTAAAACTGGCCTTCGGTTGTGCAGCTGTTTGACTTTTTGTCTTGGATTTTCAAGCACGTTAGCTGGATGACTTAGTATACTTGTTTCATGTCCCAGATGCAGAGGCTTTCAGAGTATCTGACCCCACTCACCCTGGACATGACTTTCTTCCCATGTAGGAGCTATTCTTGATCAACAGTTCAGCTCCTCAGGAAGATACAAGGGCACAAGCAAACAAATACATAGGATTACTCATTTTACAAGAAGAAAGTCTGTGAAGAAATAGTAAGATTTAGAACAGAGTAATATGAAGCCTGTCATTCTTGCTGCTATCTTCTCAACACCTGCATAAAAGCCACACTCTCCTCACTTGAACATGACTTTTACTGCAGATCACGATTTTTTTTCCCTGTAGTCACTTTCTTTCTACATTCCCTATGAAAAAGTGGGGTTGCTCCTCTCTTGGGTCAGCCTACATTGTTTCTTTGAATTTCTTGCAACAGTGTGAGTACTTGTGTATTTTAAAAGAAGCATGTAGCATCTTAGTTGTTATATTTCTGCCCCAATCTGTATTCTCAGACTACTTTTGATAAATTGAATAGATCTTATTTCCCTTGGGATGTCATTCTCCTAAACTGAGGTAAGTATATATTTTTTGAAGCACAGTTCATCAGTTCTGACATAGGCATCAAAAGCTATAAGGTGAGGCATGAACTAGTAACTGTAAACTCTATGCATAGAAGCTAGTTATAAAAACATTATTGTCTTCATAGTATAATGAGTCCAGTCCTTCATCTGGTTTTGAAATTGATTTGATGAGTTTTCCCCAGAAGTACCTGTTTTCTGTTGTTGACTGTAAAGGGAGTCTGGCTGGTAACTGTATTTGATGCCAAATTTAGATGCCTACATTTCAGTAAGATGACTCCCTACCCAGTGTGCTTAGACTTCAACAGAGCAAAATTATTCTGCATTCCTTTACATATATATTCCTCAATGTGCAGAATTTTCCTGTTTCTTTCCTAGTTGAAAGGTCTTTGAACTCCCCCCTACCTTTGTGAAGCAGACTTGTCAGTCTCTGTGTATCTTTTTTTCTTGAATACTGTAGGCTAAAGGCAGACTACAGTACTACCAGATGTGAAAAGATAAAATCAGAATGTCAATCACATTATCAGGATTACACATGGATTACCACCTCCAATCAGCAGTTCACATCCTGATGAGACTGAGAGGTATTTTACATTGGCTGAAGTGCACTTCACTCAGACTTCAGTATGACTGAGTACTTTGTAAAAGACAAAAATACCATTAGCATCATTTGTAGGTGGGAACAGCAAGGTAAAGCAGATAGTCTTTTCAGAATTCTTTTTAGCTTTCCTTTGTCTCCCTGTCTTTCTGTCTTTTTCAGTGGCTGTTCTCCTTTCCACTTGCCTCTTCGCCATTGCCTTCAACACTGTGTGGACAAGTAACTGCCTTGTGGAGGCTGTTTGTTTTGTCTGGTAACACCTAAAATTGACAGATTATGCACTCAAAGTCATCCCCTATATAAGACTGTGAAACAGAGCCAGAGGCTCTAAATAGGCAACTGATACACCACCTAGATATTCTTCTGTGCAAGGAACATGCCCAGATGGTTTTGGCATCTCTTCCTTGATAATGCTTTAATGGAAAGGAGTTGGAGATGCAGGGATGTTGAGACCTAACGGGAGAGTGCATAGAGATTGTGGCCATGCATTTGTAGGATTCCCTAACACACAAGAAGATGGAGACTTTATTACAGATAACCACTAATAGCACAAAATTTACCACTAGCAAGTAAACTGACACAAAAATGAAAATAAAAAAAAATCACCTATAGCAAGTATAGTATAATTATGACCAAAAAAGTGAATATATATATCCAGCTATTACAAACTGCTATCATCAATTGATAATATAGTATTAACCAATAATATGGGAGCAGCCAACAACAGCAGCCATCAATCACAAAGCAACAATCAATAACAGCAACTACCAATTAGGCATATATTATTACAAGTCACTATGAACTTTTCATTACTGAAGCAACTTATCAACAATCTAATACTGGAGATAATATTTATATGGACTTATTATATGAGTATCAAGGGAATTAGATGGATTTGAGAAGGAAAAAGACCATCCCAAACTGGGGGACAAACTAACCCTGAAGGTGAACCAAGCAATCCCAGAAGTGAGATCACAATCTAAACCTACCCCAAAGTGTGTCTAAAAAAGGTGGCCAGTGAGATTGCAGAGTCTCACTTCCAAGGTGATCTGTGGCACAAAGTCTGGAGTCAGAATCCCCATTGAGACCTAAGACCTTTTAGAAAGCTAATGTGAAGAATTCAATCTATTTAGAAAACAAAAATATGTGTGGCAAGGTAAGTTCCCAGGAAGAGAAGCTCAGCTTTCGAGAGAAATTAAGCCTATTTCATATGATAGAGACATGAGAGGGCATAGATTACCATTGCTTTCAGCAACAAATAGATGCTGCAAGTTTGAGTTTTTGACCTGTAACACAAAATTGATGATGAGGTTTTCTGTTCTTTCAGAGGAATTCCTACTTTTTCCAGACTGTTTTCCACTTTTTCAGATGATAAGGTTATCATTTCAGTCCCTTGTTTTTGCACTTATCAATAGTACATCAGGATGTGTCCTCTTTCTAGGAGAACCAACTGTATTTCCAAAAGACCAGCTGCCCTTCTCAAGGATGTTCTGGCTCAGAGGCCTAGTTCCCAGACTCACAACTCCCAAGCTGGCAGGCATTTTCTGTCATTATTTTTCAGAAGACATTTTCTTTTGTTCAGTATTTTTCCTCTATTACCAGTCCACCTTTCTGTCTGCTCACATCAGCAGAACAACTAAGCAGAAGTCTCATTGCCAGTCTGATAACAAACCTTACAACTTCTTAGAGTCCTAGTTTTGTTTGTGAGGTGTTTCTTAGGTATCGCATTCATCCCAACTGAAATAGTCTTAAATATTTATTTTAATTTGATCTCTCTTCTGTATCACATGTTGTTTTTCAGCACTGTAACATTTTCAGAGAAAACAACAACAACAACAAAAATTACAGCATTCCAGAACTGTAAAGTGGAGGTTGCTATAATTAAAAGTCATGTTTGTTCATATGGGAACAGGCTGTGGAAATAGATAAAAGAACAGAGAGGAATTTAACTTAAACCTAGCATGAATATTTTGTAAGATTATTGTCTACTTTTTTGTCACAGATAATGCAAATTGTACACCCTCTGTTTGTTGAAGGCTTGAGACTTTGAGGGGCCTATATGTCTATTCAGCTATTATGCAGAGGTCAGTAGTATCCCAAAAAAGGAGGAAGGACATATACTGTGAAGGAACAAGAACTGATGAGTCTTAAGAACTCGACTGCAGATAGAAAATGCTAATCACAGAATCACAAAGCAGTAAAGTTTGGAAGGCACTTTTGGACTTCTTCTAAGCCCAAGACCTCTACTCTAGACAGAATCACAAAGAGTAGGTTGATCAGGGCCCTCTCTGGTGCTGAACACCTACTTCTAAGGATGGAGGTACTACCACCTCCATCGGAAACATGTTCCAGTGTTAGAGCACTCTCACAGCAAAGAAGGTGGAGTTTATGCTTAAATAGAATTTCTTCTATTTCAATTGCTCTTGACCTGTTACTGAGTACCATTGAGTTCCATCTTCTTTGCTAGCACCTATGAGATATTTACACATATCAATAAGATTCCTGTGAGACGCTTCTCCAGGCTAAACAGTCCCAGACCTCTCAGCCTCTTCTCATATGAAAGGTGCCACAGTCTCTTAGTCTTCTTTAATGCTCTTTGGTAGACTTGCTCCAATGTGTTTATCTCTTGTAGGGAACCCACGACTGGACATTCCTCCAAAACATTACTCCAAACATGTCCCACCAATGCTGAGTATTGACCAAGTTTCTTGCTTTCCTTTTATTTCAGATTTTATAACTTTTGATAGAATTGATGAAAACCAAAATCAGCCAGGGAGAAATTAAAGGTCAGACATGGGTTTAGGGTATGTCTTACAGCATCTACTCTGATGACGAAGAAATTCAGTAATGAAACTCATTTAGGTTTAAGATTGATTACTATCTGAGTGTTTTGGTAGGTAGAAAATAATTAGATCTGTTGTGAAGTCAAAGAACTTGTGAGAGTTGTAAAGTTATTTGTGGTGTGCAGAATAATGAACAGAGGAACTAAGGATGAGGAACATTTGTCGTTGGTTTTGCTGACTCAAAGAAGATCTCTTGTAGCATCAAACCCAAGTATACCCTGTACTTTGAGCATACTCAAATCAGTTTATTGATTAGCTACATAACTAATTTTTGGAATAAGATTTCATGCAGTCATGGCATACAGAACATACTGCTCTAGGATTCATGGGGAAGACACTTTTGATTCAGTGAATCACTGACTAATTATGGAGCACTCTGGCAAGACTGGATCAAACTAAGAAAATACACTGAGCTACTGGTAAAAACCAAACCAACAAACAAAAAACCCAATAAACCAAACAATGAGAAACCAGCGTTACTCTTTTCTTTAGAATTGTGTAAGATGTTTGCAAAGCCTTAAGGAGCAGTTGGTAGTTCTGACCTGTTGAGATGTCCACAGCCATTTAAATAAATCAGCAAGCTACCCAGGAATTACCACTACTCCTCAACTCCTCAACTTCCCAGCTTTTCCTTCTTTTGAATGAAGGACAAGGAGAGAGAAAGAGTCTGCTCTTCCCCCATGGGAAAGGCTCCATCCTGTGCCATGTGAGTCCTACACCCCACTTTGTCTCTGCCTTGCTGAGAAAAGACTGAGAATTCACCTCACAGGCAGCCGAAGTGTGATGCTGACACTGTCCATAAATATATTTGCACCAGGAGGAACCTACAGTTTTTGGGGTTTTTTTTTATTCTTTTTTTTTTTTGTGCTGGGGGAGTAGTTTGCTCTGGTCTGTTTATAGTTATATCTATCTATCTCTATATCTATATCTATAGTCATGAAGAGCAGTTATCCTTTTATAACCATTTTCTAATTAAAGGTTTTTTAAAAATTTAATAAAGGGTGACGTGGTTATTGAGGAGGAATCCTCTCCTCTGGTCTTGGTAAACATTTTGGTTTCCCTCAAACTAAGACAATGTGAAATTAAGGATTATGGCTGTGCTGCAATACCAGAATGAGCTTGTGCTTATACCTATGGCATAGAAAGGAATATTTACTCAATAAACACACAGCACACAATGGTGCAGTTAGAGTTTTGTGCATGAATGGAAGCAGTTGAAGCAAGACAATGCATACTCTTGGCCTGTGTCAGCCTGAAAGGCAGACATTTAAAAAGAAAATCTAAGAGCAGCGCTAATTGTGCCATTGTCCAAGTAATACCCACATGCATCATACTCATATGTATGTCTACATCCAAGCCTCCTTTTCATTGCTTTTCACTGCTTCACAGTCCTACTTTTGAGATTTTTGCTTTCTGCAATTTGAAGCCTGATGAGTCACAAAAGAACCAAAAAAGTCCTTTTCAAGAATGAAACAAAGCCTCCCTAGAGATCCAGGTATTGAAGACAATGGTTCATCGGTGTATCTTCCCTATGGTCCTTGCTCTTTCTGCAGAAGAAGAAGAAAATATGCTGGTTTTAGAAAAGAGAAAGAAAATAATGAAATATGTGGGGTTGATTCATTATCTGTTCTTGTTTGCATTGTTAAATTTTAAAATAGCCTACATGCATTATATGATATTTTAGTACATAGCGAAAGAATGATAATATTAAGTCAGACTTTTTTATTACAATGTCCTTAGTTTCTCTTTGAGAATATAGATTCCTTTCTTAATGTCCTGGGTTTAAGTAGGTGTAAGCATAAATTTAGGCTTTGATTTTAGAGTAGGCCTCAGATTATCAGCTGACTCAAGCTGGGTCAGGCAGTTGACAGCTGACTTCTACTGGCCAATGGTATTCCATACCATATTCTGGTGTCATCTCAAGTATAAAAAGAGAGGGATGTGTAGCTTCTGTCTCTTTTGCTCTTTGCCCCAGCTCTATGAGGACATTCTGCTACTGCTTTTGCTAAGGCTAGTCCTTACTGCCACCCCACTTCGATGTTATCTAGGGAGGTGAACATTTTCTTGTTAATTTTTCTCCTCCCTTGGTGGGAGTTTTCTCAGGAAGAGTCTTTTTGGGTGTTTTGGTGGGTCTGGGTGGTTGGAATCTGTATTATTTGGGTAGGTGACTCAATGTGGTCATTGTTGTTGGGTTTTTTCCACATTTGTATATATATGTCTTATATCATATTCTGGTTTTAATTGTCTCTCTTCTGTATAAATATAAAAAGCTTGCATTTTCAGGTTTTGGGATTTTTCAGGTTTTTTTCCCCTCCCTCCTTTTCCCTTGGGAGGAGGCTCTGACTCTGTGTTCGACAGTTGGCATTTTGCCAGCTCAACCCAACACACCTAATCATTGATCCATATATTGATTGACATGTATTGCATTACAGCTAGAAAATTTCATTTCTACCATGTTGACTTTTTCCTTAAAGCTGTTGAAATCTCTCAGTGTTTCTCACCATATTAATGCAAAAATTAAACAGTGCCTAGTACCTTCTTGCCGTATTAGACAGTTATCCGTGTGGTGTTCTAAAGGCCATAGATCACCAAAACTATTGCATTATTTATGTGACTGTATAATAAAATCACAATTACTATACACTTGTGGTATTGGGCTAAATTGAAATGTTGAAGATAATACTCCATTCACTCACCAGAAAGGGTCAATGACTAGTCTTACATTTAACACTGAGAGTTTTACTGATCTGCATGATTAAACAACTGCTATTTCCCCTACTGCCTCTGGACTGGAAGATTAATCTCTTTATTAACTTTCCAAAAAATAAGTTTCCATTACAAAAAGCTTGGTACTTTACTAGAAAGATGCCTGCTTGTGCATCCAATATTTTATCTTCTCAGATTTCATCTTAAGACATTGGGTTAATTAGTACATAATGTAATGATGGATTATACTGGAAATATTTAGGGAATGGGAGGAAGGGAATTCAGATGGATGAATCAGTGTTACTGGTATACCAGATCTGTAGTTTTGATGTGTTTTGTGTGTGGGAGAAAGGGTATAGGACTACATTTTCTTATATATCACTTGGTAGTTCCATTTGGAATGATTGTCGAGAAACAAAAGCATATTTCTAGCATGATGTTATCTTGCTGTGGTAGCTGAAGTACCCAGTCTAAATCAGGACCCAACAATGCTAAGCTGTGAAACTGCAGTAATAAAATTGCCCCATCTCTGAAGAGTTGTAGTCCAAAGGAACTGAAAAAAGATGTAACTGAGATGGGGGATGGGCAGAAAAAACCAAAGAAGCACAGAGGGGCAATTTATAAGAGAAGTAAAGTTTTGGAAATTCCTTCACAGTAGTTTTGGTAAGGGTTGGTTTTTTTTTGGTTGGGGTTTTTTGTTTGTTTGTTTGGTTTTTTTGTTGTTGTTTTTGTTTTTTTGTTTTTACACCAGACAGAAATGCTCTTAGAATCTTTAAGGGGGTTACATTTCAGTACAAGTGCTTTCTGCTGTAGAGTGCTATGTTTTTTCATATCTTATAATTTGTCTTGGATTTTGTAGCAAAATAAGAAAAGATCAAATGAGAAGAAAATAGCTCTGCAGGACACATGTGATACATAAAATATGTATTGAAACATTTAGAATGTGGTATAATTAGTAATAATTAGTAAATGAATACTGAGTAAAGATCAGACTAGAGGTTTTTTATAACTTTAAATGAAATCTGTTACCTAGAAACATCGAAGGCTGTCATGTTCATTGAGTTCATGACTACAAATTGTGTATATGTGTTTTGTGCTTAGAAAGACAGCTTCAGCCACACTCATCTATTTACTCTGATGAAGAAAACTCAAACTCAAGTTTGCATGCTTATTATATAATTTCAATTGCATTGCTATCGTATGCCTGCAAATATTTTCCCTCTGTCACTTTCAGTCTCTTTTATGCACAAACCTGAAAGATGTGCTCTTCTTCAGCTTTAGTTTTAAATATAGCTTCTTTTAATTATAATTACTTTTTTCTTTTTTTCCTGTCACATTCATATGTTCTAAACCCACTCCTGGATATTCTTATAGATGTAAGCTGCAGATAAAGACTCGAATTCTCATATAAATCACAGCATACAATGCAGTCCAGGAAAAGATAACCAGGTTGGTTGGTTTGTTTTTTGGTTTTGGATTTCACCAGAACAGATTTTTGCATGAATGCCTCATTTTTCTCTTTTCCCTCCATAAATGTAGAATATGAGTCTTGAAAGGTGACTTGTGACTACAATGTATCCTGAGGTTCTCTCATTTAAATGGCAATAGTGCTGGATTAATCCCCAAAAGATTGTGACTTTGTCTCTTAAAAAACTTTAGTTCTGTGATGTTGTGCTTTTGTACATGTTCCTGCTTTGTTCAAAGGATAAAAAATGGAACCTCTACTATTTCTCCTAAGTGTGAATGTATAATTTACTGAATCTTCAAATATTTCTGTGTCTCTGAAGAGCAATTGTCTCTGTTCTCAGATCCAAAGGCAGTATGTGTTCTTCTGTCTGACCCATTAATGTACCTAGGACTGGCTTCCATGCTGATATTATCTATTGACATCAAACTGTAAATAAAGCTAGTCTAAAAAATGCACTGAAGAAGTGCTATACAGGCCAGGCCCTGCTGTTCCCTTCCAAGCAATGGAAAGTGAGAGATCTGAAAAAAGTCAAATGATCCCCAAGAAGAAACAGAGGACAGAGATGCTCTGGAGACAAACTCTGCATTTGAAATCAGTGGAAAGTTTAGGTTTCCTCTCTGGGAGGTTCAGCCTACAATGCTGAACTTATAATTCCTTTTTTGTTATAAAATCTCTTTCAAGGCCTTTATCTCTGGCTTGGTTTCTAATTTAAATCCAGTAATTTAAGGATTGCAGGGCCACCTGTGGAGAACAAACCGGACTATGAAATATGGAAAGAACAAGTTCTGATACATACCTACATGGACAATGGCGCTGAGAAGAAGCCCAGACTGTACCAGCTACAAACATGGAAGACTTTGGTGGTGGGACTGTAGCAGTTATGAGCTTTTACTGTATGGGTTTTAGTTCAAAAGGTTTTATTGTCATTCCCCTCTTTCATGGTTGCCACCCCTTCTGTGTGTACACCCTGCAGCATTGTTCCTGGTGAGTCATTGTGTGGATTAGGCACAGGGATTGTCTCACGAGCTGGGACTGCCCCCCCAGGGGGCCTTTCCCTCCCCATGCTGCCATTGCAGTCGCCATGGTGGCTGCAGCTGCTGCTGAGTGGCAGCAGCTGGGACCTGCCAGAGTGATCCCGCTGATCTGGTCCGGGGTGGCCCCATTTTCAGGATTACTCTGCCTCGAGGTGCCGATGTAGCTGCCAGTGGCACACCTGCCCCTCCTATCAATTTCTGCCTCTGTCCTAACCCCATTGGTTATCACACCCGTCTACCCCCAGTCCCTTGATTCCTATTGGGTTTGATTCTTCCATTTCTACTATTGGCTAGCCGAGTGCCCAAGTCACTCCTTCCCAAACTCTTACCCGCTCCTGTCCAAGTTCCAGCACCTTCCCCTCAGAATCCTCTAAGAGTTGCGTGATTGCATAATAAATGGTTTTTCGCCTCCAATCTCTCTGAGTGAACATCTCTCTCTCACACACTCTCCGGCTCGGAGGGACCTGCGGGAATGGTCTTCTACCCCCACAGAGCCGCATAACCACCCTTTTTTTTTTCCCCCTAAAGCTAAGATGGCTTATGCAATTAGAATAATAAGATATGATATGCAAATAAGTGTTTAGCAATTTCTGAGATAGCAGATACTTGGCAAAGCACCTGCCACTTTTCTGTCGAATCTTTCTTGGAATGCCTTGACATCAGTGATAGGTGGCTGTGCAATTACAAGCATTCAGTGGGGATGTGGAGAAAGATCATCACAGATTACTGTATATGATTTGATCTGTCATCATTTGTAAACCCTAGATACTAATGTTCAACATTTTATTTTTATAAACAGGATTTGCTAGGACCCTACCTCTCCTTAATAGCTTGTTACCCTCTGATCTGAAGCAGGCCTGACACCTCTTTCCTTGTTGCTCTCTGAAAACAAACAAGTGTGAAATAAGGTATAAATATTTTCTGCAACACTGCTATTACATGTGGATATGGTAGACAACACTAGAATTCCTGTGATGCTAACACAGTTGCTCAGGATCCAGACTTCCCAAAGTTCCTGTATTCTAGATACACAGCCCAGATGTTTGCTCCAAAGTTTGTTCCTCATCCCTTGCAGCCAGTGTCAGGAAGTGAAAGTCACTGAAGTGGCAGCTGCTGACTCTGAAAAGCACAGTCATAGTACTTTTTTTCTTTATCCATATGGGTGTATCCTGGAGCTTGTCTGTCCTGGTTTGAAGGGAAAAAACCAAAATGTTTACCCACAAGCAGGGGAGGGGCCTCCTCCAAAATAATCACGTCAATTTAAGAAAAGGAATTTTAATACAAGAAAGATAACTGTTCTTAACTGATATATATATATATATATATATATATATATATATGTAAACAGACTAGTGCAAATCACTTCCCCAACACCACAAGAAAAAAAAAACAACA
>JAWWLY010000312.1:0-14146 GCA_035041215.1 Gymnopithys bicolor | reverse complement strand
CCCCTGCCCCTGCCCTGGCCCAGCCTGAGGCCGTGCCCTCTGCTCCTGTCCCTGTGCCCTGGGGCACAGCCCGACCCTCCCCCGGATCCATCAGGGATTGCAGAGCCAGAAGGTGCCCTCTGAGCCTCCTTTTCTCCAGCCATTTTTGGGCAGTTCAGACCAGGAAAAATCTTTGTCCTCAACTCTGAACTTCCGGGTTTACTTTCCATCCTTGAACAAACAACCTCAACCCAGCGAGTTCCAACACGTCCCTTCTCTCTTGGCACCTTCCAGGAGAACCCCCTTGGAAAGGGCACCAGAAGAGCCTTCCCAGCAGGGCAGCTGCCCCTGGGCACACCCTGAGTCACCCTGCCCACCATGGCACTGGCAGGAAAGGGTGTTGGCCAGCCAGGAAACTCCTTGGGTGAGTCACCACCAAATCCAGCCATACCTCGATAACCTGGGCACTGCCCTGGCACTGCCCTGGCACTGCCCAGACCACACCAGCTCCAGCTCCTCCCAGGCTACTCCCTTTGCAAAACTCTCTGATAAAAGCAGGAGCTGTTGAGCTCCTTGACTGCTGAGGTTTGAAAACTGAAAGTCAAGAGAGGTCTCGTTGCGTGTGAAGAACTGGAGGGAAAATAACTGCAATTAAAAGAACTGAGGAGTACCAGGAAAAGCAAATATTTGCCTCCCAGATGGACAAAGGCAGTTCCTGGCAGTTTCACTCCAATTATTTGGTGGTTTTCAGCACTATTTGTAAGCATTTTCTGTGCTTACAAAGCATTTTCGGGGCTTGCACAAACCCCTCCAGTACCTGCATGAATTTGGAGCCAAAGCCTCTCAAGAGGCTGAGGAAGGTCTGCCCTTTGCTCCCAGAACTCTGCACTGCTGGAAGGGCTGGAAAGTGGGATTTAGAGCAGCTCCAAGAGTTCTGAGAGCAGCTCCAAGAGTTCTGAGAGCAGCTCCAAGAGTTCTGAGAGCAGCCCCAAACCTCCTCCTCCCCCCCTGGATTGATGAGAATAAACCCCAGTTTGGAGCTGCAGGGGAGGGTTTGATTCTATTCATCATTTTGAGGACACCTCCTTGTGCCCCCCTGGGGCTGATTTCTCTCTAAATATCTATTTTTAATGGATTAAATACCCAAACTCGATAGGATTGTTGCCAACCCCCCCAGATCAGCAGGTTTTTGGTGTGTCTGGCCCCAGGGGATGCTGTTCCTTCACCTGGAGGGTGTTTGGTACAAACAAAGCCAGGCTGGGATTTATCAGCTGTCCCAGGGCTGAGACAACTCAAATCCTCCTGGAAGAGGAGGCAGAAGGACACAGAGCCCTGAGAGGAGCTGCACCTGAGCCCAACCCCAGCTGGAAATCCCTGCAGGATGCTCAGCCAGCACAGGAATTACTGTCAATAACTCATATAAAGTTCTTTTGTAAAGAGCTTCATAACAAATACAATCATTTTATGCTGATTTTTAATTTTTTTTTTTATTTTTTGGGCTTTTTAGGTGTTTAGGCTGGTTTTTTTTTTAAATTTTGGAAGTATTCAAGGCCAGAGATTGCCCTGGGTTGTTGGAATCTCCCACAGATGAGACTGAAATGAAATCTCAAATGAAACCTGGAAGAAGAGTTTTGGAGATTGGGATTTTTCTCCCTGCACCCCAAGATGTGATTCCTTCCTACCCAAGGAAAGCTCAGGCAGGAGGGGGGGGCTGAAGGCAGAGGAGAGATGGGACATATTGTAGAGTTTGGGATTTCAAAACACACACAGAAATAGCCTCACTTGCTGAATTTAGTCCATCATGTCAAAAATTGCATTTTGGAGCTCCCAGAGATGGTTTTTTTTTTCCTCCCAATCCATGACTTGAGCTCGGAATTATCAGCCCTGAAGCTCCAAACTCCCAGGGATGTGTTCAGGAACTGAACTCTCCCTTCCAATCTGCCAATGGGACTCCCTAAATCCCCAGGACTCCAAAATTCCCCTGAACCTGAAGCTGATTGATGGGAAGGAGCGTTTTGGAGTGGCTGATTCAAAGGGCTCCTCCTCGAGATGAAAAGAGGAATTTGTGCCCTTGGAAAACAGGAGGGATGAGCTGGAGAAAAGGACCATAAAGTGAAGGAACCCGGAGCCCTCCAGGCACGGGCTGCAAACAGCTCATTCCTTTGGGATGAGGCACCTCTGGGGAAACAGCAGCCAAAGAAATGAGAAATGGGAGCCAAGGGATGCAAATGATGAAACGAGAAGGTTGTGGAAAAGGGACAGGGTTTGAGTTGTGCATTTTCCAGCTCTCTGTGCAAAACAAGCCTTTGGACAGGTGTTCATGGCAGAACTAATTCTCTTTTTTCACCCTGTTTTTCCTTTTTTCCTTGACTCTACTGGATATTAATCATGGCATAGGGAGCCCTTGTTGTGCTGGGGATGGAGAGCAATTTATTCTCCACCATTTCCACACAGGAGCAGGTTAAGGAAAACATCCTTTGTCCTCCCCTGGGGCCCCAAATGCTGTGCTGGTCACTCTGCCCCAGCCCTGCCTCAGTCCTTACACTCAGGGGTGCCAATCCCTCTAAAAGGAGTGTCTGGATCACCCCAAAAAAGGGGATCTTTGAGGGCCCTTCCAACCCAGACCATTTTGGGATTCTGTTTCCTGCAGGGGAAAAAAGGGGAAAGGTTTAATCTCACAACTCTTCCCTTTCTTGTGACCCATTCCCCAAAGTGCTCCCAAACCTTCCTGGTCAGTCCTGCCCCTGTTTGCAAAGGGAATTCATTCCACCCTTTGTTGATCTCAGCCCTTTTCCCATTCCAGCCCTTTTTTGATCCAGCCCTTTTCTAATTCCAGCCCTTTTCTGATTCCAGCCCTTTTTTCATTCCAGCCCTTTGTTCATTCCAGCCCTTTTTTCATTCCAGCCCTTTGTTCATTACAGCCCTTTTTTGATCCCAGCCCTTTTCCCATTCCAGCCCTTTGTTCATTCCAGCCCTTTTCCCATTCCAGCCCTTTTTTCATTCCACCCTTTGTTCATTCCAGCCCTTTTCTGATCCCAACCCTTTGTTCATTCCAGCCCTCTTTCATCCCACCCTTTGTTCATTCCAGCCCTTTGTTGTTCCCAGGTTATTCTTTCCCCCATTCCCCCTCCCAGGGCAGGAAGGGCTCGGATCTCCTCTCACCCTCCAGGCTGGGGTGGGCACTTTGCAGCCAAACCTCAGGGAAGGAGAAACTCTCAGGTGACAACGTTGTGAGTCACCCACGAAAAACGTGAGTGACAGCCTGGAAAAAACACCCAAAAACCACCTTGCAGGGAGTTTGGGAGCATGAAGAGCTCTGAGAGGCTTCTCTGCTCAGCCTGACTAATGGAGGAGTTTCTCCTGCCGTGCCTGTGCCCAGCAGAGCCTTCTTGCCTGGTTAATCACCCTGTAACTCATTAACCCTCAGCTTATCTGGGCAGCCCTGCCTGTGCCCCTGATGCCAGGCTGGGTGTTCTCCCCAGCACCCACCAGGCTGAGCAGGATGTGCCAGGCACGGCTGGACTGGGCACACTCTGGGCCTGGGCTGTGCCAGGGCTGTGGGACACCCACCTGGCACTGCCCCCAGGGCTGGCACTTTCCAGAGTCACAGAACACCCTGAGCCAGAGGGGGACCCACAGAATCATCAGTCCAACCCTGGCCCTGCACAGACACCCCAACAACCCCACCCTGTTCCTCAGAGCGTTGCCCAAACCCTCCTGGAGCTCTGCCAGCCTTGGGGCCGTGCCCACTGTCCTGGGGACCCTGTGCCAGATGTTTTGCCAGCACCTCCAGTGGCCCATTCCCTGCCTGGAGACCCTTCAGCAACCCCAGCATGTCCTGCCTCGCTGTGAAAGTGCCAACATGAAGGCAAAGAGGAACCCCAAAGCTTGGAGTGGCACAGGAGGTCCCTCCACATCTCCATGTGGGGCAGGACCAGCCCAGTGGGCAGCAGGAGGGACCATCACACGTTCTGTGCCCTCAGTGAGGGGTTCCTGCCCACTCCAAACCAGCAGTGCTGCCCATGCCAGCTCAGCCCTCTCTCTGTAGTCCCTCCCTCAGCAGAGGAGACACTTCTGAGCTCTCCTCAGGCACTGGAGCAGCAAAGGGTTTGTTTGGAATGTCCCTCTCCTTCCTTGGCCTGGTAAATACTGCCCTGACCCAGTGAATGGTTTGGGGTTCAAAGGGACCTTCAAGCTCATCTCATTCCATGGCAGGGACAGAGACACCTTCCACCAGCCCAGGTGGCTCCAAGCCCTGTCCAACCTGGCCTGGGGCACTTCCAGGGCTGGGACAGTCCTGGCAGCCTTTAAAACAATCAGGTCCTTTCCCAATTCTGGCAGTCACAGGAAGGCACAGAGTGATCTCTCAGCTTCATTAATAGCTCAGAATATGCTCAGGTTTATTCAGAGGCAGAAGAGCTGTTGGGAGATGTCCCAGCTCAGTGGTCCCTGCCCAGCCCTGGTGGGACTGGGAGCAACACTGGGATCTGGTGGAATTCCAGGGAGGATCTTTATCCCACACCCTGCAGGATTGTGAACTCAGTTTGTGATTTCCAAGGGAGCAGTGAAGGACCAGGGAAAGGGAAAGAGCCCAAGCCCTGAGTGGCACAGGATGGTTGATCTGCCCAGAATTCATTTGGTTTAATTTCTTGGTTTGTTTTTCCTTTAAACACCTTGAGGATTTGCCCCGTTCTATTCAAACCATTCTCCGGAAAGCATTTGAATATTGGAACAAACGTTGCTGTGCTTGTGCCTTTCTTTGCAAATGAAATCAGAGGAGCTACAAAAGGAAACTGTGATTCAAACCCCCACCATTCAAATGTGGGTTTGGTTGGGAAATTCTCCCTGCTGGCAGCTCTGCTGCCCTTTCTCCAACATCCTCTGTGTGTGTCTCACACACACCTGACAGGAGGTGGATGTTTGGTCATGCAAAGTGTGTCCTGATTTCCAATATTAATTATTAGAGCCACTGATTTCTTCAGAGACTCCCCAAGGAGAAATTAAAGATGCTCCCAGGAAAATGTGGAGGATTTTTGGCCTTTCATTGAAAGCAGGAGTTGAGCTCTTTGCTCCTGGGAGTTTCCAGACAGACAAAATGCACTGTGGGCATTCAAAGCAAGGGGTAAAGTCACAGCAGTTTCAGAACTTTGGGGGGTTTGGGGTGTTTTATCCAGACTTTTCTTGCAGATGTCCCTCAAATGGAGCAGGAGAAGCAAAACTCACTGCAAGGGGAGATCATGTCTCTTAAAAATTCATCTAGATCCCAATCCTGAAGTTTGTTTCTCCCTATTCCCAAAGGTTTGGTGGCTGATCCAAACATTTGGATGGAAGTCCTGGCTACAGACCAGCTGCAGGTTCAGCTGCCCCTTCCCCACACCCCAAACTTTCTGTTCCAACCTTTAAAAGTCCATCACTTCAGGAATGATCTCTCCAAGGTAATTCTGAGCCTCCTGATCCAAGCTCTGCTGGGATCCCACTGCTGATTGATCCCAGGGAACAAAAATTCCCAAATATCTGTCCCCATCCTGAAAAATTCCCCCCAGGGAAGCAAAGCCAAGGAAGTAGAAGCTTTAACCCCACCAGGAAATTCTGTGCCTCCTGATCAAACCTCTGTTGGGATCCCTGATTGATCCCAGTGACCCAACATGAACACAAATGCCCAAATTTGTGTCTCCATCCCGAAAAATTCCCCCCAGGGAAGCAAAGCCAAGGAAGTAGAAGCTTTAACCCCACCAGGACAACCAACTGCACCACCCAAAGCAGCAGAAGATAAGAAAGTTTCAACTCCTTCAGAGTGACTCCACCCAAAAAGACCTGGGAAGAGGTCGGAGCCCCCACCATGGGAAGGTTTTACTCTCCTTCCTGCTCCCCTTTCCCAGCAGCTCAGGGGTTAACCAGGCAGACTCCTGCACCTTTTATTTGCCTTGGATTTGCCCCAAGTTTGAGTCATCACGTTCAAACAGGAGGGAAAAAAAACCCCCAACAACACCCCACACTGTGCTTTATATTCCCAAAAGGACCTTCCTATCCCAGGACACTTCTCGGTTCTTTCCAGGGAAAGGAGCACTGGGGAACTGAGACATTCCTGTCTCCTTCCCTGAAGGAAAAGCAGGATCTGAGCCCTGAAGAACCACGATTTAGGTGGGGTGATGTCTCAATAAAACACGTGATGTCATATCTGCCCCTGCAGGAAGATTTGGGTTTTCTGCAGCTCCGCGGGAGGTGGGACCGAGGGGTTTTGTAGCAGCAGAGAGAGGAAGGAACGCGAAGAATGCGGGGTGGAAACACTCAGATCTTTCCCCTACTCTCGCAGAAAGACCTGGATTTTTTTTCCCTTTCCTCCGAAGCTTTAGAAATTCAAATGAAAGCCTGAAAGGTGCGAGTGACTCAAGGCAGGATTCAAAGCCAACCGTTCACAGGTTTTTCCTGTTCAATCAGGGGCTGTGCAGGAACTCGGGGAAGGTTTGGAACCGGATCCTCTGCAGGGCTGGGCTGGGCTGGGAGACACTTGACCTGCAGCACATTAACCCCTGGTACGGCTGTTCCAGCCTGGCACCCCCTGCCATGCCCAGTTCAACCCAGTGCCCACTCTGCACTCACTGGGTTTCTTGCCCTCCTGATGGGCAGGATGGATGACAAAGGACTCGAATCTACACCCAGTTTGGATAATTCTGGGAACCTTTCCCAACAGGAGCTGAGATTTCACCTCACAGGATCCTGGAATGGAATCAAGGCTTGAAAAGCCCTCTCAGGTCATCAAGGTTGGAAAAGCCCTCTCAGGTGATTGAGTCCAACCACTAACCCAGCACAGTGCCCACCACTAAACTGTGTCCCCATCCATGTGTTTTTCCAGGAATGGGGATTCCACTGCTCCAGTGACATGAACTGTTTCACTCCTGGGAGCTGCTGCAGCAGCAGGAAAGGGATCCAGGAGCCACCCCAGGAGGAATTCCCATCCTCTGTCCCTGGTCTCCAGGGCTCCTCCCTTTGCTTGGCTGGAGGTCCCCACTCAGATCTCTCACTGCTCTTCCCAAATCAAAGGTCTCACCCTTTCCCTGCCGTTTGTGGGATTCATTTTCTCCTTTTCAATTCCAAACCTGCATCCACACAGGAGAGCCCAAGGACTGACTCCACCATCCTTTGGACCAACAGCACCACCAGAGCTGGAGTGGGTGACCAAGGAGGGAATAAATGTGAGGTGATCAACCCATCTGAAAGCTCAACCCCCCAAAAGATCATTGGCACCCACATTCCAAGCCCAGCAATGGGGTTGCCCAAGGCCATCAGGGCTCTGCCATTGCCCCTGGGCTCTCCAGCAGCAGCAGGGGGTGGTGGGTGCACCAGGAATCACTCCTGACCTCTTGGATCAGAAGGTGGATGCACCAGGAATCACTCCTGACCTGTAGGATCAGATGGTGGGTGCACCAGGAATCACTCCTGACCTCTTGGATCAGAAGGTGGATGCACCAGGAATCGCTCCTGACCTCTTGTATATTCCAGATAAATAAATTTTTATATATATACATACATATATATTTTTATTTTATTTTTATCTTTTATATATCTAATTTTTTGTATATTCCAGATACATAAATTTTTATACATACATACATATATATATATATGCATATATGTGTGTGTGTATATGTATGAGTGTATATATGCACACATACATATATATTTTTATCTATTTTCATATTTTTATATATGTATTTTATTGTATATTCCAGATACATATATTTTATATATACATATACATACATATATATGTGTGTGTGTCTATATATATGTGTGTGTGTATATACACACATACATATATATTTTTATTTTTATTTTATACATATAATTTTATTGTATATTCCAGACACATAAATTTATATATATATACATACATATTTATTTTTTATTTTTATATTTTATATATGTAATTTTATTGTGTATTCCAGATAAATTTTTATATATACATACATATATATATATATATATGCATATATGTGTGTGTGTATATATGTATGAGTGTATATATACCCATATACATATATATTTTTATTTATTTTTATATTTTTATATATGTATTTTATAGTATATTCCAGATACATATATTTTATACATACATACATATATATATGTGTGTGTGTATATGTCCTACTTGGCTAAACCCATAACAGTATAGATGTGTGTGTATATACATACATATTTATTTTTTATTTTTATATTTTATACATATAATTTTATTGTATATTCCAGACACATAAATTTATATATATCCATACATACATATTATTTTTATCTTTTATATAGATAATTTTATTGTGTATTCCAGATAAATTTTTATATATACACATACATACATATATATTTTTATTTATTTTTATATTTTTATATATGTATTTTATTGCATATTCCAGATACATATATTTTATATATGCATATACATATATATATGTATGTGTAATATATATGTGTGTATATATGTGTATATATATGTATATGTGTATATATATGTATATACACACACATACATCCATATATATGTTTATTTTTATATTTTATATATATCATTTTATTGCATATTCCAGATACATAATTTTTTATGTATACATATACATACATATATATGTGTGTGTGTGTGTATATGTACATGTGTATATATATACACACACATACATAAATATATTTATTTTTATATTTAATATATATAATATTATTGTATATTCCAGATACATATATTTTATATATACATATACACATACATAGATATATGTGTGTTTGTATATATATATGTGTGTGTGTGTATTTATATATGGTGTGTATATATTATTTATATTTATATTTCATATATATATCAATAAAAGACTGCAGAGGGTCATTTTATCCAATGTCTTGCAAACTTCAGAAGGCCAAAAAAAAACCCCAAAAAAGTGGAGTTTTCTCCCCTGCAGCTGCTTTTGGCCCTGGCCATTCCCAGAGCAGACAGTTAATTAATTGCTGCTCTGTCTCCAGCCTGGGCCAAGGGGAGGGCACAGCCCTGGGGTGGGCAGGGCACAGCCCTGGGGTGGGCAGGGCAGGGCAGGGCAGGGCACCCCAGGGCAGGTTGGGGCACCCTGGAGACACCAGAGCAGGAGAGGGGAAGGGGGATGTGGCGGGTCATGAGGTCCTGCAAGGGCAGAGCCTCCTTTCTGTGGGATCCCTGCAGGGATCAGGAACATCCAACCAACCATTTCCTCAGCAATCCTGACTCCTTGGGAGGGGATTTGCACAGGATTTCCCTGGGCCTGGTGTGGAGCTGAAGGAATTCCCAGTGCCCAGATTTCAGGCACCCAAAGTGGTCATCACCCCCTAAGAAAGCTCAGAAACATTCACTGGGAGAAACATTCCCAGAAGGAGGAGACAGACACTTGATGAGTGGAAAATTCCCCCTGGAATAAGTGTCAGCTCTTCCTGTGCTGTTCCCAAGGACAATCTGGAGTGACCTGAGGGTTTAATTTTCCTTCTTTGCGGAAGCTGCAAATTCCTGGTGCTTGTGGCCCTTTCAGTGATTTTCTTTCAAGCCCAAACTCCCATTTACCTCCCTCATTCTGCTTTAGAATTAACCTGAATTTAACCTGGAAATGGAGTCTGGCAAAGATTCAGTGTCTCTAAAAACATGAATAATCAGTTCCCTTCCCCACGGATTTCAGAGCTACAGAAAACATCCCAAAAATCAGAAAATAGTCCCCAATTATCACTCCCTGGTTCATTTTCAGGCAGAGAGCTGGAAACCCTCCCACATCTGCTTAAAAACTCACATAATCCAAGAAATAATGGGAAAACACATCCCCTAATAATGATGGGAAAAGATCCATTAATAAGATGGGAAAACGTCCCCTAATAATGATGGGAAAACATCCATTAATAAGATGGGAAAACATTCCCTAGTAATGATGGGAAAACATCCCCTAATAATGATGGGAAACATACATTAATAAGATGGGAAAACATCCCCTAATAATGATGGGAAAACATCCATTAATAAGAAGGGAAAACATCCCCTAATAATGATGGGAAAACATCCATTAATAAGATGGGAAAACATCCCCTAATAATGATGGGAAAACACACAACCTGAAGTTCCTGGGAGACCCAGTTTGGGTTATGTCCTCATTCCGTAAGGATTCCCTCCTTCCAGCCATATTTTTTGAGCTCTGCACCCACCAGGGAGAGCAGAGCTTTGGGTTTGGCCTCCTCTGTTAAAGATTCCCTGCAAACCTGTTCCCACTCCTGGGAATCTCCTGGTTTCTCTGCTCCCACTTTCCAACAGAGCAGGAAATGCTTTCGCGGGAATGACCCAGCTCTGGGAGTTCCCATCCCCAGGAGAACATCCCAAGTATCATTCCAGACAGAATCCCTGCACATCCCTGGGGTTAAAACAGAAATAAATCAGAAAACAAGTGGCTTGTCTTCTTTTTCCCCTTTTTCCAGTGGTAATTCCTCTCCTGCCTCTCAAGGAACTCTGTCCATGGCTGAGAATTTTCAGGAATCACCACCAAGTGAGTGGCAGGGACCTCTTTTAATGCCCAGGCTGGCAGCAGGAACCACTTGGGCACTGGGCAGAGCCTCAGGAAGTCACAGAATTGTGACAATCCCATGTTACAATCCCACCTGTGTGTCTCAAAATCCAGGAGTTTTTGTTCCTAAACCCTTTGGAAAACTGCATGAGAACTCCCACAACAACAACCCCTGCAGCAAATCCTTCCCCAAGAGGGGGATAAAGTCCAACTTACTTGTTCTCTCCCGTCCTTGTGGTCGTGCAGAGGTGAAGAAAACACTCCCCACACCAAAACAATCCTTTTCCCCCGAGGGAAGGAGCCCAATCCCAGTTCCAGGCTCGGGCAGCACCTCTCGGAGCGAAGGGAAAAGGAGGTGGAAGAGGAACCCCCTGTGGAATCTGGGAAGGGAGATTTATTCCACCAAGTGCTGTTATCTCAGCCTTGGCTGAGCGAGGGAATGCTGGTGAAAATCTTTGCCTGGTACAATCCGGAGCTGCTGCTTCACAGGCCAGGAATTTTACATTGAATAATTTTTAACTTCAGCTCCAGGCAGGAAAACCAGGAGGGGGGGAAATGGTGCTTGATTAAGTTTTAGTCATTAATTTCCTGGGAAAAGAACTCCTGGGTGAGGAGGAAAGGGGGGAAAAAGGAACTGTCCCTTCCAGATTGTGCCCTGGGGTGGAGGGAAGGAGGGAATGTGGCACAGGGGGAGCTTTTCTGGGAAATCAGGAGATAAAACAGAGTTGGGAGAGCAGATTGTTCAAGGGCTGGAGATTGTGTGACCCTGCAGGTCATTTGGTAACATATAAAGGAGAGTTTAATAGATAAATAAATAACAGGGAAACATGGAAATAGAATAACATGCATAAATATTGATATATAAGTATATAAAATGGTGCACAAGTATATAAATAATGGTATATAAGTACATAAATAATGGTATATAAATGTATAAATGATTTTTTTCTGACCCAATACAGCCCAATCCACTCAGAGGTGCTGGAACAACACCAGTTGGCAGTTCTGATCAAGTTTATTGTTCCTTTTAGCAATTCTGGTCAAGTTTTTTGTTCCTTTTAGCAGTTCTGATCAAGTTTCTTGTGGTTTTATCCCGAGCTGCAGCTCAGCCCCCACTGCCACCAACACAAAAACCAGGAGAATCCACATTAAAACACAAAATAAACACACAAAACAAACCCAGGCCAAGGACCAAAGGCACAGATGGCCTGAGCTCTGGGGAGAATCCCAAACCCAACAAGGAGTTGACTCTGTGATCCTTGGGGGTCCCTTCCAGCTCAGTACATCCCATAATTCTGTGATTCCATTTGTGAAGAAGCCACTGAATCCCAGGGCTCATTCCCTGAGTTTTCCATGCTTTTTCCCCTCCTTCCAAGGTGATGAAGCTCCCAGGAAACACCCACAACTCGATGTGATGCCACATCCAGGGTGTCACAATTGTCATTGTCAGAGCTGGCTTTGATCCCTTTTCCTCCTGCCCTTCCCCTCCCTGAGAGCTTTGCAGTCAGGAAAAGGTTTGCTGAGCACCTGCACAATTAAAGCTTCATTAAAACAGCCACTTTAAATTGCTGTCTCTGTTGATTAAGTGTTGTTGGGCCAGAAAAATCACCTGAACAAAGCGCTGGAGTCGGTCAGGAAGAAGGCAAATAAATTCCCTGTTCTCTTCCCATCTTGCTTTCTGAATGTGTCACTCAGCAAGTTGAAATGTCCGTCCTCAGGAGGGAGCTGGAAATACAGAGACATTTCAGAGAGGAGGGAAACTTCCTCTTAAAACGAGTTGTCACTGCTCTGAAATCCACAGGATGTTTCTGCCGAGCTTTTGTCACATTATTGTGTCATTTCTTGCACAACACACCTGAGCAAACACCTGCCTGGGATGCACAGGGAGGGATGCAGGGAGGGATGAGACAGGTTTTGTTGCTTAAATGGACCAAAAGCATCAAAACAAGAAGGGGGATGAGGAAAAGTTGGAATTTCCCAGGTGGGTGATGCAGAGGGAACGTGGGCAGTGGCAGTGACAGGGTTGGACTTGGTGATCTTTGAGGGCTTTTCCAAACTAAACCATTCTATGGTTCTGGAAAGGGAATTAATACATCCAAAAACCTCCATGCAGCCCAAGAAGGGATTAGAAGCTTTATTGTCAGAGCACTCACGGCCACAAATAGCACATAGAAATGGGATTTGATCAAAGCAGAAATGAAAGGGAAGCGTTTAGAGAAAGAAATAATTTCCATCTCAACTACACCACCAGCAGGAGCATCAAAACCGGAGCCTATAGACAGTTTTAACCCCTTTTAAAAGTTGCTTTGTGTAAGGATTGACTTCAAAGCCGCTCTCACTTGCAAGCACAGGCAAATATTTACAGCCGCGCTCAGTGGAAACAATAAAGTCCAACTCCAGCTTCGCACGAAGCGCGAATAAAGGGCTGGAGGAACGCGGGGCTGTTCGTGGGGAGGGCACGAAAACAATGGGCACAAAACCCCTGAAAACAAACCCTGCGGAACAGCCCGGGGGGGCTGGGAGAGCCGCGGAGGGGACAGAGCGGGGACAGAGCGGGGAGAGATCGGGGATAGATCGGGGATAGCGCGGGGACAGAGCGAGGACAGAGCGGGGATAGAGCGGGGACGGAGTGGGGATAGATCGGGGACAGAGCGGGGATAGATCGGGGACAGAGCGGGGACGGAGTGGGGATAGATCGGGGACAGAGTGGGGACAGAGCGGGGACAGAGCAGGGACGGAGTGGGGATAGATCGGAGACAGAGCGGGGACAGAGCGGGGATAGATCGGGGACAGATCGGGGATAGATCGGGGACAGACAGGGGACAAGGGGGGCACAGACTGGGGACAGATCGAGGATAGATCGGGGACAGACAGGGGACAAGGGGGGCACAGACTGGGGACAGATCGGGGACACCAACAGCAGGTGCTGCCCGTGGCAATGGGAACCATCGCTAAGCAACGCCCAGCCCAGCGAGGGCAAAGCCGCGACTTCCCCCCCCCCACACGGAGCCTGAAGGGCAGACACCTCGTGGCGCTTTTTGGGTTGGTTTATTGTAATTATAATTATAATTATTATTATTATTGCTGGATCCAGGCGGCACGGAGGAATTTAAAGCCGTGCTTACAGGGGGGATTGCAGGAGAGTCATTCCCTCGCTCGCACCACCCAGAGGTGGGCGGAAAAATGGGAAGCCTCATGCTGGAAAAAACATCCAAGAAAAATGGGAAGCCTCGTGCTGGAAAAAACCATCCAAGTGACATTTCTAAAAGTCCTCTTGTCCCAAAGCCAGGCTGGTTTGCCCCCACGTTCTCCTGCAGGGTGATGCCCTGAGGCTGCCCAGGGTGACTGTGGGTTGTTGCTGTACCCTCAGGTCGAGCAGAGTTCACAGCCCCGCTGGGTTAGTGCAGTTGGCACCGGGGTGGTTTATTGCCTTTGCCCCCTCAATTACCCCCTTCTGCCTGTCCCACCCCTGCAAGTGTTCAAGGTCAGGTTGGAGCAACCTGGGACAGTGGAAGGTGTCCCTGCTCTTGGCTGGGAGTGGAATGAAGGGAAGTTGTGGCCAGGTGGGGGTTGGTCTCTTCTCCCAGGCACTCAGCAATAGGACAAGGGGGCACGATGGG
>JAWWLY010000311.1:0-14166 GCA_035041215.1 Gymnopithys bicolor | reverse complement strand
AGAAAGAACCGTTCCTTGCCAATATCACCTAGGGAGACGTTCTGCTGTGCCTTTTATGACCAGACCTGTCTATCCCGTATCAGCCTCTTTAGCCACCAGCACGCTTGCAGCAAGCGTGGGTAGTGCCCTTCTCAAATCATTCGCGAAGCCTAGCCATGATGATGATGATGATGATGATGAGATAGTTTGCATCACTTTTTACTTACAGGTAGTAAATATTATGTAGAAATAGCTTGAGATACCACTCTAATCTACATAAAAATAAACCTTTTTGCATTTCATAGCTGTTATTAATTAGTGTTTATTATTGTTAAATGTATATACTACATATATCTCTGTAGGATAGATGATAGATAGATAGATAGATAGACAGACAGACAGACAGACAGACAGAAACACAGTTTTAAACTCCAACCAGGAGGGACTAATTTGTAGGTCGCTACAAGGGAGCAGTAGCTCTGGTACTATTTCTTGACATATTTGCTACATTTTTGCTATTACCCCACATAATCTTTCTTATTTTTTCCTTCTCTAATTCACAAGCATAATGAATAGGTATCCTTATCCACAGGTCAAAGAGATTTTCTACTGATATTTCTTCCCCGAGATATCAAGTAGTTTTATTGGTGAATTATAAAAAAATCAATGCGATATTTAACACTTAGAGGAGATTACTTGTTTACCATACACAAAACAGAGTGTTTCATGTATCAAAAACAGTGTGCCCAGTAGGACAAAGGCAGTAATGGTCCACTGTATTCAGCACTGATGGGGCCACTCATCTCTGTGTTCAGTTTTGGGACCTTCACTACAGGTAAGACACTGAGGTGCTACATCAAGTTCAGAGAAGGGTACAGAAGCTGTTGAAAAGACTAGACAACAAGCCTTATGAGGAGCTAATAAGACAACTGGGGTTGTTTGACCCAAAGAAAAGAAGGCTGAGGAGAGACGCTATTACTCTCTACAACTACCCGAAAGGAGGTTGCAGCAAAGTGTGGGTTGGTTTCTTCTCCAGAATAACAAACAATAGGACAAGAGGAAATGCCTACAAGTTTTACCAGGGGAGGTTTAAACTTGATATTTTCCAAAAAAGTCCTTCACCAAAGGGCTTGTCATGCATCAGAATAGGCTGTCCAGGGAAATGGTTGAGTCACTATACCTGGAAGTATTTAAAAGAGGTGTACACATGGCACTTAGAAACATGGTTTATTTGTGGCAGTTTGATGTTTACTGTTGGACTCAAATATGTTAAGAGTCTTTCCCAATGTAAAAAATCCTATGGTCATATGCTATCCAGGATTTTTAATGGAGCACTGACATTATTTTCTTTCACACACATGAAAATAACAAGCGAATGATAAAAGACATTTAGTGAAATATTCTGAATATTTTCGTTATTCTCACAATGTATTTCTTTGAAATTGTGATTATGCCAAAATCACTGCACTTTAAATACTGGAGAAAAAGAGAAAATTCCCAACCTTTAAAAAGTATTCAAGAGGTTGTTTTTTATTTTTTTTTAAAGGAACCTAAATATACTTCTAATACATATTTCTAACACAAAATTCTTATCAATGACCTAGGGTTTGGTTTAGGCTTTTTAGTGGAATTTTCAGTAAACTTATGGAACAATCATTGGAAAATTTATCTTCATCATACATTTTACAAATACTATTTTCTACATTGTAATAAGTGCAATATTGTTTCAAAACCAAAAAAACATATATAAGAAAATCGTTTAAGAAGAACTGCATGTTTCTGGAAATCAAATTCTATACTCTGTAATTCTCAATATGAATCTCAGCTGTCAAAATTCAAAAGGAAGGAAACTTTATCAATATAATTGCTTGTTGCAAGGAAGAAGGTAGAAACAAAACCTGCCTGGTTTCTCTCCACTTCATAGTTCCCTTGAGAAATAAAATACCCCGAAATTGTAACTTAACGTAATATATGATTGGTGGAAAATCAGTATATGGAAAGTTGCTTGTCTAACAGCAGTTACATGTGTATAAAAAAACCCAACAAACTGCTTTTGTAATTTTAACATTGAAGACATTGATTACTAAATCTTGAAGGAAGAAACTGCTGTTTCTCTTTTCCTTTATATGATTGAAAAGTCAAGGTCCTCTTAATTTATCTTTCTAATTTCTAAATTGTTTAAAAGGTGCAATAGTTTTTTAGACACGGTCAGATGTTGTATGTGCCAAACTCACACATAAATATCAAAAGACATTTATTAGAAATGCACTAGGAAAGGAATAAATTGGAAGAACAAACAAAAGTTTTCAGCTCGCCTTTTCTGCCATTGCTGCCATTGGAAATCTCAAGAAACTGCCTCTCAGAGAATATGACAAGGTCCATAGCTAGAAACTGCAACAGGTGGGATAAGACATTACTAAAAGGCAGAAACAAACCAGATGAACTTCTGTAAGAAACAGTGTTGCTTGTTATCACTGCAACTCAGGTATTTGTATAGCTTCTGAAATGTGCTGCCTCCTATTTTACTGAATTGAAGCTGTGTCTGCTCTTCATATTTCTTACACACAATGAAGTTGTGAGCAAGTGCATCTGTCAAACCCTGTGAATGCCTGTAATGAAGTGAATAGAATCACTTACAAAGGCAGCTTCTGGGCTGTAAAAGAGTAAAGTATCAATTTTTCTCTCTGGATTAACCATCAGCATAATTTCTTTTTAAAAACTTTATCTCCCTTCAGTACTAGAATATCATGTTATAAGGAATTAACCTTCACAACAGTCATGTATGGAAAGTATATATTGCTTACACTCCACACAGGTGTTTTGACTGTGTCCTCTGACTGTTGAAAGGGAAAGGTATGTTTACATTATCAAATAATGTTGCTCAGTAGAAGTAGATAATTGTTGTGCATCCAACACCACATCATCTTTCTGGAGGAGAAGAGCTAGTCTCTAGTAAGACCCATGGGCTAAGTGCTGTTTACTAGCTGAACAGATTCTAATTTGTACTCCTGTAGCATATCTTCCATTTCAGTTTCATCTGAGAGACATTTTCTCAGTTTCTCTCTGTGAGTCACAGCAGAGTGGGAGAGCACAAATAGGAAAATAATTTTAAAGATACATTCCTGATATGAGCTAACATGTTAATATGAGTGCAACTGATGTCAACCAAACCATGGTTTGAGGTAAATGGTTAATTCAGGTCCCACTAAACACAGAAAGTGGAATGTCATTTTAAGCAACTTCAGTAATGTGGAAAAGAGACCATGACAGAATTAATATGGCTACTTTTCACCAGACTTTCATAGCTTTGATTTAAAAAGTGTACCAAATACTGACTGAGAGGAATACATGATAAAGTGCTAACAGTACTTATTCCAAAATTATGGTACTTTTTTCTTCCATGTCATTCTAAGTTTAATGTTATTAATTCAATGTCTAATTTTATGCATTAAAATGGTTAGCTTACATATAAAGATGAAGGGAAAAGGAAACAATTTACACTGCTGAGAAGGGAGTTGGTTTCTGTGTTCATGGTATTATGATATCTTGTCAAGCCACAAAATGACAATTTTTTGGTAGTTGTGAATCAAGATTTTTTAAAACATCATTGAATGTATATATCACAGAATGAACAAAAACTCACCAGTGGATAACTTACTGGAGTTCTTAAGAATAGCTAGTGATTAAGTTCTAAAATTTTTGATCTCTAATTGTATTATCCATTAAGAGAGCATTTCAGCTATTTAAATTTCCCTCAATGTGCTTGGTTTCATATCTATTCCAGTCAGTGACAGAGCTCCCACTGGAGAGTCAGAATCAGCTTAAAAAAGAATAGAAACACATTTTTTCTTTTAATTCTACCCCATGAGTAATTCTGATGTTTGATGCCTGTCTTCAGTTATTTGATAAAAATGAGATATTCACAGTGAACTTCAGAAAATATTATATATTAGATTATAGGATATCTATCTGATTTCTACTACTTACTGTAAAAGAAAGGGTAAATAAAATTCACTGTGGCAAAGAAAATTTCTCGTATTCTAAGGCTGGCAACAACCAACAAGTCGGACAGTGCCTTATCTCTAAATATGAGCTGTTTCTTATTTTAAGTACCTAAAAAGCCAGAAGTGTTTTCAATAGTCAAAACCATGTTACAAGCCATTAACAAAAATTATCCAGCAGGTTCAATAAAAATTGATATGTTAATTTCCATTTAATTAATTTCTTTTTATCTGATACATGTATATTCCTTGCAAGTTTTTCTATATATTTGGCAATACCATAATATTTATGCTCAGCACTTGGTGAAATGTCTGCACTATTTACTATGCTGAACATTTAATTATTTCTCTAAAAAGGTAAAAGTTGTAATACATATTTTCTCATTATATGTACTGAAGCTTTCAAAAAATGTCTGATGATTGTGGACCTAAATTATAAGGGCATTTTCTCATTGGTTTTCACCTATGGTAAAAGAATTTCCAATTATACATTAATTTTTTCATGGTTTATATAAGACTGAAGAGGGTTGATTTTCTTGTTTGTTTCCTGAGCAGCAAATACCACTGAATGGAACTGTTAATAGCATTAGCATCACTGGTGAACTCCCATGTCTTCCAGCATCCAACAAGAACAAGACCGAATCACTCAGTGACAAAAAATTAATTTTTTCAGGGAACAGGATGACTGTTGGGGATAGAAAGCAAGTTCTGTTCAACAAAAACACCCATGCATGCTCATGCCTGTTTTGGACGAAAAAACCCACCCTTACACCAGTCACATTGTCCAGCCCATCTGTGACTGGCAGCATGGACTCAGAAGAATAGGACGCTCCCTTGCCAAATTGGTCAAGGTGTCCAAGTCCTAGCTGCCAGACTGCCTTACTGTGGGATAAGTCTATCTCGGACTCAGTCTTCAAGCTTTGGTACAGTGTTAGAAGTTCAATTATATGTTTCTCTCAGCCTCTGTAGGATTATTATATTCTGTTTCAATTTTCTATTTATTGGTCTCAGAGAATTTTTGCAACAAGCAAAAATGCTCTCAAACAACTTTTCCATGTATTGCTTTTCAGGGTTTATTTGTTTGGGTGGGTGGGTGGGTTTTTTGGTTGTTGTTTTGTTTTGTTTTTATTGCTTTCAAACTTAGATGCTCTACATAAGCTGCCACAGACCTCTTTGAGCAAAGTCAGGGCCAAACTCTTTGATCTTCTCTACAACTAAGGTCAGTTAGTGATCACTACTTGGGTCACTATCACCTTCTGGCATCCTGCCTTAAATGCTTTGTAAGGACATAAAGCTTTTTTTGAGTCACATTCCCCTAACTTTTCTATTACTCTTGGAATCACAGGGCTGCCCTTAAGAATGACTATTTTGTGTACTTGTTCATTTGAATATACCTTCCTGTTAGATGTGAATTAATACCCATTACCCTTTCAAATGAGGCATTGGCTTTGGACAATGGAATTTACAGGGTTTTGTTCTGTTGAACAAACATAACTTGACCTATCCTAAAAACATATTTACCATTTGTTTTATACCATGCTTATGACTGACCACCAGGACATGGATTTTCAAACTTTTTTAATTCCATCTGTGCATTCGTAACTCAGACATTCCTGTTACGGTTAATCCTTTATGGTATGACTCTTCACAGTTTTCAGGAGTAAGAAGGATGACCATGACTATTAACAGGCCTGTCAATCTCACTTCAGTGCCTGGTAAAATTATGGAAAAGGTTATTTTGGGAGTTATTTAAAACCACTTGAGAGACAATGGAGTAATTTGTAATAGCCAGCCCAGATTCAAAAGGGTTAGCCACTAAGTTGGTTTTGCTTAACCAATTTAATTCCCTTTCATGACAAGACCTCTCATCTAGTTGACTAAGGCAAGCCAAAAGATGTGGACTTTTTTTTTTAATTTTAACAAACTTTTGATACTGTTTCTCATAGTATCCTTCAGGAAAACTGTCCAAAATACAGATAGACAAGTCCAAAAATCACTTGGTGAACAATTGGCTCTTATATCAGGCTGGCAGGCAGTTATCAGTGGGTCGCTCCAAGGCTCAATTTTTGAATTCAGTACTCTTTAGTGATTTTATAAATATTCAGAATGCAGGAATTTAATAAACATTAATTTTGCCAACAATATCAAATTAGGAGATGCTGTGGACTCCCTCAGGGTTAGAGAGGCCTTTCAGAGAGATCTGGATAGACTAGAGAACTGGACAATCACCGACCATATGAAATTTAAGAAAAGCAGGTACCAGATTCTGCACCTGGAACAGTGTAATCCTTGTTGTACATACAAGTGGGAGGACAAGAGACTGGGCAGCAGCCCTGTTGAAGATATCTGGGAGTCTGAGTGCATTTTCAAGTAGTCCTGGAAGGAGCAGGGAGCTGAATGTAATATCCCTTATGGATCCCTTCCAATTTGAGATATCATATGGTTCTATGATTTTTTGACTTTTGTATCATTGAACTAAATATTGTTTGCTTCGGTGCTTACAGTTTTGGAGTTTGTTTCTCTGAAATTCCTCTCCAAAGTTTTTACTTTCTTGTCATCAGTATATTTTACAGGAACACTTGTTTTGATTCTGTCTTGGTTTGAAGGGAAAACCCAAAATGTTTACCCACAAGCGGGGGAGGGAGCCTTCTCCACAGTAATCATGCGACTCTTTATCAAACTTAAGAAAAGGGATTTTAATACAAGAAGGATAACTGTTCTTAACTGATATATAAATATATATATATATGTGAACAGACTAGTGCAAACCGCTTCCCCAACACCACAAGAGAAAGAAAAAGAAAACCAACAAAACGCAGCAGGTTTTCCTCTGGGAGGAAAGTTATACTTAGGCAGTGTTAGTGTCACAGCCCAGCTGGCTGTGGAGTGAGTTTCCAGTCCCTCTCCAGCGAGACAGATGAGTGGTGAGCTCTCAGATGAACTCTGTCTCTTCCCCCCTGTGCTCCTTGTCCAAGAAGCAGAAACACAAGTGGCCAGAAGCAGTACTGGGCAGGCAGTAGCAGTCTTGAGACAGTCAGAAGCAGTCTGGGGCAGGCAGTAGCAGGAGCAGGAGAGAAAAGAAGAGCTTCCCTCCTCGGCAGCACACACACCGCTCCTGAGTTCCGCCAAGCTAAGAATGGAAAAAATGTCCCCAAAAACAAGAGACAAACCTGCCCCCACCTAAGCGACCAGCAGTTAACTACTTCTTTTTGTTAACTGCTGGCATGGGCAGTTAGTGGCAGGGAAGAGAATTTACATAATAATCCCAAACTACAACAAATATTTCATCATAAAATATTTAATCAACTTATGCTACTTAAGCAGTCTGGGGCAGGCAGTAGCAGCCTCGAGACAGCCAGAAGCAGTCCGGGGCAATCAGTAGTAGCAGGACGGCTTCTCCTCAACCCCCCATGCACACCACTCCCAGCCGTGTGTAGTCCCCAAGAACAAAAGAGACAAACCTGCCCCCACCCAAGTGATCGGCAGTTAACTACTTTTTTTGTTAACTACTGGCATGGGCAGTTAGTGGCAGGGGAGAAAATTTACATAGTAATTCCAAACTACAACAGATTCCAAGATCACTAACATATTTTTTAAAATAATTTTCTTAGTCAATCATTGTGGAAGTTTGTTCCTCAGATGCTCACTTGCTATAAGAAGGAAAACTCATATTTTTTTAGAGTACTTTTTACCTATTATGTTAATCAATATTTTGCTAGAATACATGATATTTCTAATAAATTTTCAACCACTTACTTGAAATATTTTTTTCAAAAATTAAGGAGTGAATGCTACTACAAATGAAAAGTAAGAGTAGAGTGCAAATATAATATTAAAGTCACAGTGTGTTGATTTAAATATAAACTGGTGGGAGAAATGAACTCAGCTCAACAGAGTTTACAAGTCAGAGTTACAATTTACTAAAAATATTGCAATAAATACAATGATACAGAGAAAAGTTGGCTTTAACTCACAACAACCAGATATATAAGCCAGAACCCTGGGGCGCGAGCTGAGTGGTGTTCGTCAGCCCCTGTGCTGAGCACCATGTGGTCCCCCTGTGTACAAAGTAAAAATAGTAGAAAACCTATTGGTGAGAATGATGGTCGCAGTCTTGTTGAGAGTGGCAGCCACAGTCCTGTTGAGGTTCTGGTCCTCCTCTGGATCCAACAAGTGGTACCAGAAGTCCCCAAACTCCAAGATTATAGATGCTTAGCTTCAGGTGGGAATGCCCAGTACCTCCCCTAGCGTCAGGAGTTTCACAATGGGTGGTTTACCCTGTGAGTCAGGGGATATTTTTGGAATCTTTAATGGCCCGTTAGCAGACATGACCTCTTAGGCTGAGTGTGAAGGTCCTAATGACTCACCAGGGCAGGAGGAGTTATCCCAGCTGAGTCATTGGACTGAAGACAGAAACACCCTCATATCTCACAGGCTCCTTTAACACCAGCTTGTAGCCTGAGGGGTCAGGTGTGCCCTGGGCAGATGCTGCAAAAGGTCCATTATTAACAGTTCATCAGAAATTACATAGAAAGTGTAGAATACACTGATCTGGTCACACCCACACAGTGATAAACTGATCTTGGCTGCTGCAACTTGGACACACAGACAGTCCCATTATCTGGAAGATTTTTTTTTCCTTGTCTTCTGTACAATAATATTCAGTTAGGTAATTATTAACATATTTTAAACAGTGATAGTAGTGATTTGTTTTGCAATTGTTTTGTGATAACATTGTAGAATATTTAAGGTTCTGTGAAATCATGAAGTCTAGGAAACCTCCTTAACAACACTGATAAAATGTTCCAAATTTTGATGAATTGTTCCTGTATTGAAATAGCATCTATTTAAATTTGCAGAGTGCAACCACATTTTAACTGTCATAACTAGTTTGTTACCCACATTCAGCAGTTCTTTCCTCTTACACTGCTACTCTTCTCAAAAAATACTTCTTCAGATTCATTGAGATAAATTGAAACAATTATGTTGAATTTTTTCCCTTAATTAAATACTTCATAATGAAGACACTATATGTTCTATGGGGATTAAAAAAAAAAACAGATTAATGTATGATGCTAATGCAAAGACAAGTTAACATAACAAATTGAGGTCATCCCATGGTAAGTCCCAATAATCAATCTTAAATATTCCAGTAGTCTGTTAATGTAACTTGTGCTAGCACCTGTGATCAAATGCTACTTAATTTTCTTTGGCAGTCTTTCATGAGTGCTTTGCTGCTTTTTGAAAAGGGTGAATCTAAGATTGCCTACAGAAGAAATGGCTACTTTACTATAACTGATTTGGGAGAGGTAAAAACAGAGATTAAATTCATAAGAGATGCTTTTTTTCAGCAAAATATATTGCATTGTGACTCCCTCAGGGACATGCAACCCTACTGTTGTCTTAAAACTCTTCCTCGGATCTGTGCATTAGAGTCAAATACAGCTTGATCTTTACCCATTCACACACACTTTTCATGGGTTCTTTGACTCAGTTAACAAAATCTTTAAATCAGCCTGGTCAGTACTACGGATACATTTGGTGCTCTGCTCTGCTATCTTCAACTCACCATATAACTAGAGCTCTAGATATAACAGATTAAGATAGTACAGGTTTCCCAGCTACGACTTTTGTCTTTTCTGTGTCTACATGATTGATGGGAAAGTTATTCAAAGTTAGGCACATCAAATGCCTTTAGAACTTTGACTCTGAAACAGAAGTGGATACCGATTACCAGCCTCTGATTTCCTAGGAGACTGCTCCTAACAGCATGAGATTTTTGTAAAGGGAGTAACATCATGTCCTCTGTAGTCGGAGGACAACTTCTTTGCAGTTGAACATAACTAACAATGTGCTTTACATAACCAGGGGGAAGACATGATTATACAAATATTGAATAAACTATAACCATAGCGGTTACATAGCCATTCTGTGATCCTACAGTTCTAGCCCCCTGGTCAGATTATTGCCACACAGGGAACTAGAAAAAAGGTTGGAATTTTTTAGTAAAGAGCATGTTAGTTGCTTTTAATCTAACTCTGTGCTATTAAAAACTATTAAGGCAGTTTTAAGCTTGAAGGAAGTAGAAAGAAATATTGAGTGTTGACTGCGCATGACAGGCATGAAAGATGTGTGAAAGAAATTAGTTCTGTATATCACCTGGGAGCCTAGAGATTGCTTGATGGACAGAGCTTACAATGTCACAAAAGAACACAAGCAAATGGATCTCTTTGTGGTGAAAACTAAGCTCTGCTTTCACTCTGACTTTATTTATTTGTTGTAGATGTTGAGTAATTTATCATGTAAAATTAGATTATGAAGAAAGTACCTACCAAGGAACTTGGAGCAGTAAAAGACACCGAGGACTAACTGAAATAATTGGCATTCAGAAGGAAAAAAGCTCCAAATTTAAAAATTTTTTTAAAGAAACATGTACAAAAATTATATATTTTGTTATGTAAAAGTAGCATAAGTATCATAGAATCATAGAAAATGTCTTAAAATATATCTTGTGTATGCAGATATAGATATGTATACATAGATATGCATTAACAACTGATACACTGTTACAGCTCAAATAATAAAATAAAACAGGAAATTATAAATACTATAGAAGTAATTTCTGGTTGGGAAGTATTAAATTAGCTCTACAAGACACTGCTTTAAAAATATATAATGATCAGGTACTCAAGGGCAAATAGAAAAAAGATATGTAAACTAAGTTCAGAAAACATAGCATCCTAAATTTCCCTCTTCTACATTGTCACATATCACAAAAAAAAAAACCCAAACCAAAAAACAAACCAACAAACCAAACACCCCCCCCAAAAAAAAACCAAAAAAGAGAGAGAAGAAAAGAGAGCAAGACAAAAAAGCTCTAGTTTATTTTGGCATCTTTTGTTCTTGAGACAGCAAACAGGGGAGCAGAGTAGTGGGAAGGAGTACTAAACAAAGTGAAAATGCTTAAAGCTGTGTATACTACTTAGCTGAGTATTTGCGTACTTGGAATTACTGAAGAGAATATTTTAAAACTAGATGAATAGCCTTAACTCCTTAACTCAATGTTTTGGCATAAATACTTATGTGAAGTATCAATGGCACAAAATACTATATTCTTCAGTTATGGCTTTTTTTTCCTTAGAATTTCAATGTAAGGAAGAGGGCTATGAAGTATGATATCCTTCTGACACTAATTCTGACTTTTTCTTAATTTAATCAGCTTATAGAAAGCAGTTAGAAGAAATGTAGGAAATAGAAGAAAAAGAGGAATTTTAAAGGCTTTTTAATTGTTGTTGCAGCTATTTTTAAGAAATTATGTTCTTAGCCTCATTTAATCTGAGAATGTGAATATTATTTCAAAGGTATGAACAGTACAATGAAAAAAATAAAAGGCATTTTATTCTAATTAATATTTTAGTTTCTAATAAAAGAAAAAATAAATCAGTAAGATATTAAATTACTTCAGCTAATAAGTCCTCTGATGTAGTCACATATTTTAATGGTTCTTAGCATTAATTCATGAAGAACCAGAATATGTCACTCTATCTTTTTAACTACTTATATATATTCCCTAGAATACAAGTTTCAGCCACACTTCATCTTTACTAATTAAGCTATCTAAATATTTAGGCATATAGGCTAAAAAAAAAAATAAAATCTAGACTTCTTCCATAGTCATTGAAGAATAAGGTCCTTAAAAGGCTGCTTCACCCTAAGGTTTTTATTCACCTATCTTAAAATAAGTTAAAGTACCTTCTGCAAGTTCAACTCTCTCCCCTGACTGGAGAGTTAGAACTAAATGTCTGCATTTGTATGCCCGGAAGAGATAATGATGAGTTGCAGCTTTAACCTCAGTTCTCATTTGTTTGTTTCAAACAATGCTTGTTCTGTATACTTTGTATTAGCTCCCAACTCATAATTTTAAGGTAATATTTTCATACTTTAAGCCATATTTGCATAAAGTAATAGTATATTAGTATTTACTATACGGGCATTACTGCTTCTTCCTACTTTTCTCTGTCTGTACTTACTCCACAGTAATAAATATAGCATTATTGATAGGTGAGCACATTATTAACTATTTCATTGTATCATTAAGAACTGAATGAGTCAATATTTTTTATGTAATCTAATACATTTTAATGACATTAATTTAAGGCTTTTTAACTAGCCCTTTTACAACATATAGACAGATTCTTCCTCATCTTGGCAGATGAACAACAAAACATATCTTTTTCTTGTTATTTTCTGACCAGAGAAGTTAAATATGAAAATTTTATTAGTATAGCAAACATGATACTTATTTGAAGATATCCTGTATTACCTGTTAACGAGTAATCTGATAACCGTCACTGATCTATACAGCATAGTAAAGGAGTTTTATGACTCCATTTTATTCCTCTGGAGAAAGAGATAAATTATTTTCTTGCTTTTCTTCTTTTTTAAATAAAACTATAGAATACTGTTCTTAGACTGAGATATAACTGATTTTATGATATTGCTTTCACAGACATACTTCATTACATCTGTTACTACGCTAGCCAGGCAGATCAAACTACCTGAAATTATTGAAAATCACTGAGTTATCATGATGTATCTAAGCCTATATCTTAAAGCTGGTGTTCAATATTTTGTTAAAATGAGACTAAATTGTCAGAATTGCAAAGTAGATATAGCTTAAAACATAGTGATGAGCATATAGGTGGTTGCAAGTTTTTATTCTTCTTGATTCTAAGAATAAAATAAGTATTGGCCTCAACTGCAGTACAAGATATTCTGTGTAATGCACATAGTTTCCACTTCAGTAACTGATGTTAATTAAAATGAAAGGGCTTATTGCACACAGTGTATAAAGGGAAGAAAGGAGCCTATTAGCTTAAACTATAAAGTCTTAGGTAATAGAGCTTCTAATCCTTAAATAGCTATGCTTTGTCTGATCAAAGAAATTACATTTCTAGTGTACTGTTTTCTGCATCTAGAGGCTGAGTCTTACAAGAATCACAGTGACCAAGGTTTTCCCAAAACTACAACCCATTATAATTATGATTCTGGAGGTCTTGGGTTAGGGTTAGGGTTCTTTAAGAAGAAAATACTAGTGTGGACTTTGACTTCATCCAATATCACAGAGTTACAGAAACAAAAAATATGCCAAGTTGGAAAGGAACCACAAGGATCTTTGAGTCCAACTCCTAGCACTGAACCCTTTCCCAAGAGTGACACCATGTGCCCTAGAGTATCAGGGTGGCCCTCAAGACAACGGGCCTCTGGAGCTGGTAGACAGAGAGAGGGAGCTGAATAGCCCCCCCTGTATTCCATGAGGAAATAGTTAATGACTTATTGAACCAGCTGGAACCTCTCACGGTTATGGGACCAGATGGGATCCATCCCAGGGTGATGAGGGAGCTGGCAGAACAGCTTGCCAAACCACTCTCCATCATCTTCCAACACTCCTGGCTCTCTGGGGAGGTCCCGGATGATTGGAGGTTGGCGAATGTCACTCTAATCCACAAAAAGGGCTGCAAGGAGGACCCTGGTAACTACAGGCCTGTCAGCCTAACCTCAGTGCCTGGCAGGATTATGGAGCAGATCATCCTGAGTGCAATCACACAGCACCTTCAGGGTGGACAAGGGGTTAGACTCAGCCAGCATGGGTTTAGGAGGGGCAGGTCCTGTCTGACCAACCTGATCTCTTTTTATGATCAGGTGACCCACCTGGTGGATGAGGGGAAAGCTGTGGATGTGGTCTATCTGGACTTCAGCAGGGTCTTTGACACTGTCTCCCATAATATACTCCTGGAAAAGCTGGTAGCCCATGGCTTGGACAGGTGTACCCTCTGCTGGGTTATGAGCTGGCTGGAGGGTTGGGCCCAGAGAGTGCTGGTGAATGGAGCTGCATCCAGCTGGCGGCCAGTCACTAATGGTGTTTCCCAGGGGTCTGTATTGGGTCCAGTCCTGTTTAACATCTTTATTGATTATTTAGATGGGGGGATTGAGTCTATCATCAGCAAATTTGCTGATGACACCAAGTTGGGAGGGAGTGTCAACCTGTTGAAAGGCAGGACGGCTCTGCAGAGGAATCTGGATAGACTTGAGAGATAGGCTGATTCCAGTGGGATGAAGTTCAACAAGGCCAAGTGCCGGGTCCTGCACTTTGGCCACAACAACCCCCTGCAGCGCTACAGGCTGG
>JAWWLY010000310.1:0-14169 GCA_035041215.1 Gymnopithys bicolor | reverse complement strand
AGCAGAAAGCTTTTTGTGTCCAGGTACTTTTAGTCTAGGAGAAATCATTATCCACTTCACTTCTCTATAAAGAACGGAGGAGAAAATGGCGATTTGAAGCAGGAGCTTCTTCTAAGGACCGGTTGTGCTGTTGGCTAAGAAAGAAAGCTGCGGGCTTGGGGAGTCTCAGAGGAATAGGATGTGCCTTTTATGTCCTTTCAAAAGACACAAACACTTTCTTGTCCTCGAACATTATGTCTCCAACGAATCTTCCTGTAGTTCACCGCTCAGCAGAGAAGTAGGAAGAAAATCGCAATTTGAGACATAAGCTTCTCCCAAGAAATATTTCTTTTTTCACCAAGAGAAAAAGCTGCAGGCTTGGGGAATCTCGGAAGAATAGGATGTGCCTTCCAAGTTCCTCCACAAGCAAATATATTGACGTGTCCAGGCACATTTCAATCAAAAGTGTCTTTTGTCCAAGCACATTTAATCTTGGAGAAATCAGCTCGTTTCACTTTTTGACAAAAACGTCAGAAGAAGGGATTAGCTTCTCCGAAGATACGATTTTGCTTTTTTACACAAGACGAAAGCTGCAGGCCTGAGATCTCCGATGAATACGAAGTGACTTCCATGTCTCTTCACAAGCAGTGAAGCAGTCTGTCCATTAGGCACACAGGAAAGCACCAGCCATGACAGCATGTTTGGAGACAGGCTGGAAGCTCTTTTTTGCTCCAGGGTTGATGAAAATGGTACCTGGTATTTGATGGACTTTGGAAGCCTAAGCAAATGTTAGTTGGCTTATATGCCTAGGTAGGCATATAGGTGCCATCAGAAGTCTTTTGCAGAAGGAATGGTGAGCTGAGCCCAGAAAGATAGGATGAGGCAGGTCTTGGTGTGAACAAACAGCAGACTGCAGAAGACTCCTAAGGCTGATGGAGGCTAGTTAATGAAAGCACATCCAGTGCCAGTTATTTTTCATCTTTATTGTTTTGTTTCCCTTTGTGTATCAAAGGAGCCTCAGGTTTCACCTACACAATGCCAGAAACATACATACCTGTTTCAGAGGAAGGCTGCGGCACCAGCAGTGGCACCATTAAGCAGGATGAAAGTCCCTCAGACTTCCCTTTGGAGAGGTCACTCTTTGTCTGCTTCAAGCTCCCAAAACGCTTTTTAGTTAATTGGTGGGTACAGCTCAAATGTCTTACAGCTAAACTATTTTAATATACACCTAAAACTTCACCATCACTGTGTAATTGTTTTTCTGCTGACTTTTGGTTATGTTTTATTCTTGGAGTTTTAGACTGCACTGTTACCATCTCCCACCACGTGAGGGCACCAAGTTAAGCATCTCTTGTCAAAATTGGTAGCACTTTATAACTTAATATAAACATTTAAGTAATATAAACTTTATAAATAATATAAAATTTATATAACTTTATAACTTTGTAATATCTGCAAAACTAAGAATTACAGTGGTGTGCATGCCTTGACACACATCAAATGCTAACTGCTCTACTGAAAATAATTGCCTGCCTATGCTGAGCTACTGATAAATATAAAAATATGCCTTTTATTTAATGCTGTTGGAACTGATGGAAGTTTCTCACAGAAAAGAATGGATTTTGAGATCTAGTGTCTAACAGCACTCTTGATCCCCACAACTTTTACCTTCCTTAACACACCAGTAATACACTTGTATACAATACGCAGCTCAGCAGAAAAATATAAATTGTTGCTCGCAGTGAAGAGCATACATCCAGGATTGACCATGCAGCAGAAATGGAGCTGCTGCTGGAGAATTATTACAGACAAGGAGATCTTGCAAATGAAGCTCATGAACTCAGAGTACTCAGATTGATGACTCAGAAAGCATCATCTTTATCAACCTGGAAAGGTTAGCTATGCAACCTGTTGGACTGCCAAAAGCATAGCAGAATTTAATGCTGCCTAGACTTTCTCAAATCTGTCTACAAGAAAAGTTGGAGAATTTTTTCTTCATGAGGGTTTGAATGGACTTGCAGTTACAACTGTGTTGCACCTTTCTTACAAGTGAGCCAGATAAAGCAAACAAGGCATCAGTTTTCCTTAGTTCTAGAAACTCAGCTTCTCTTAGATCCTTCTGGGAAGTTATTCAATACAGAAGTTAGCATTAGTCCTACTGTGAAGGGCTTCTTGCTAAAAATCATTTTATCCTTCTGTGTGTTGCTTTTGGCAGTGGCTGCGCTCATCTTGGGTTGTCCTATAGGAGAATATCCAGGCCTGGATGAGGGATGAGGGATGCTACCCATATTTTCCTTTCCTTAATCGTGATATTAAAGGCCTGTTGAAAGAGGTTCCCATCATTACAATTGGTTCCAACTATTACCTAAATTGTATATGAAAATACTGCTATTCATGAAGGTAATAGAAGGGTTCTTTAAGATTGGAAGAACAGTGTTGTGCTGCTTTCCCTGTTACAGAAGTAGGAAGGGGCTTACCTTGAGGGGACTCGCTGGAACTTTAGAAAGGACTTTGGACAGGCCAGTCCCCAGGTGAGATGGGGCCTGGTTAGACCTTGCTAAGGTGATAGAGCATGTGGCACCTCCCATTAACTGGGAGTTTACGCCAGAATAAGTGTTCGATTCTGGTGAGCTGGCCCGCCATTTAATAGAAGAGTGTTTTCCCTATGAGCATCCGTATATGTGATTCTCTGCTTTGTGTTGGAGCTTAGCTAGTGCTTATTGATTTGCCATAGACCGCTCTCAAAGAATTAAGGCCAAAACAGGAAATCAGAGTATGTCATCTGAGACCAGTGATGTTCCTGTTCAGCCCATGTGAAGCAGAGCTCAAACACAGTATAAGGGCAATGGTGTTTCCAAAACTCAGAGTCAAAGCAAAGCCCGCACAGCTTTTGCTTACCCTGTGGAAAGCCAAACCCAGGCTACAAAGTCAAAGATTACTGTTGCCCCCATAAAGTAGAAGACGTGGACAAAGGAGACTGCAGAACCTATAGACCATCCCCATGATTGGAATGTGTAGAAGAAGAAGGAGAAGCAGAAGAACCTATCCTGTCCACACAGGAAGTAGCAGATGAAGGAGCAGTAGCGATGGACAAAGGAGCATCTGTGAGAGACAAAGAAGCAGCTGTGAGAGACAAAGGGAGGCAGGAATGGACGAAGTAGCAGCTGCAATGGATGAAGGAGAGACCGCAGAAGAAGAGGAAATGGCTGCAAGGGAAGAAAGAGCAATCATAATATAGGAAGGACCAACTTCTAGAGAGGAAGAAGCGGCCATGAGAGAGAGAGCATGCCTAAAAGAACTGGGGACACATCCAAAAGAACAAGGGTCCCATCCAAAAGAAAGTGCAGTGGTGCCAAGAGAAAAGAAGGAGATGGTACAAGTGACCCGGGGTAGAGTGTCACTTGATACTTTGTACCCTGACTACATATCCAGTATCCCGGAAGATGTAAGGAGGAGGTCAAAGTGTTTCCCTCAGCTGGAGGGAGAACCACTTCTACCTCTCCGAACCCAACCTTCCCTTGGAGACGTGGCCTCACCTCCCTACATCAAACCCACATCAGAAAGAACAGATGAATGAGGAAGGCCCTTGTCCTGGCACCCGACAGGCTATTCACTACCTCCACCCATTAGGTATGATGAGCGACATAGGAGTCCCTCTCCATGGTGTGGACAATGTAGGAGTCCCTATCCAAGGCGGGAACAGCATAGAAGCTCATCCCCACAGCGGGAATAGCATAGGAGCCCATCCCCACAGCACGCTCAATCCCCACTCCTACATGAGAGGGGCCAGTTTGAGGAGGTGGGAGAGGTTCCACGTAAAAGCGGAAGAGTGAAAAGGGAAGTGGAGAGGATTCTACGTGGAAGAGATGCACAAGAAATAATGAGGGAAAGTGAAATCACATGATCGCTAACTCCAAAAAAATTTGGGATTTGTGAAGAGAATATAATTGCTTGCCCAGTGATTAAATCCTCACCTGGTTGATGCGATGTTGGGACAATAGGGCTAGTAGTCATGTGCTTGAAAGTCATGAAGCACAACAATTGAGATCTCTTGCCTGTGACTGTGAAATAAAACAAGAAAGAGGGAGGGAGAGAATGGCATCCAGTCTCTGGCTCCAAATCCTCTGTGCTGTGAAGGCAAGATACCCATTTAAGGAGTACCTCATGAGCTCTCTGAGACAGTGGAACACTGCAGAAGAAGGCATCCAGTACCTGTGGGAATTGGCCAGGCTGGAGATTATATATTCTGATCCAGACTATTATGACCTCCTAGTTCCAGAGAAGATTATACGCAGGCAGCCAGTGTAGAGAAAAGTAATTAAAGGTGCCCCTAAACCCTACGTCTTCTGTCTGACAACTGCATATCCTCCGAAGATGGACGAGCTAGACGTGGAAAACATGTGTCATTGGATATGGAGCATCACAGAGTGTATGGAAGACTCCTCTGATTCCCTGCACTGACCCACCTACAGTAGGGAAGGAGTAGAGAAAAATAATGAATACTCCAGGTACGAAGAAGACCCTAGAGACAAAGATTCTAAAGGTCGCAGAAAAGGGTCTCGTTCTCGTTCTCGTTCATCTCATGCTACATGCGGGAGAAAGGGAAGCTCCAGGAGTAAGACACGTGGTGAACGTGGTTTGTTGTGGGCCCTTCTGAGTAAACTAGAGAAAAATATGAAGAAGTGGGATGGTGAATGCACCTCTAAGCTTGAAGCTTAATTACAGGAATTGAGACAGAAGTTAACTAGCAAAAAAGCTGTCTATGTAGTTGAGGCAAAGACCTCGGAGAAGTAACATTGATCTCCAGGACACAAAAGGAGCAACTGCCTCAACTCTGATGGAGGAGCCTCTGATGGAGTGTCGCTGCGGTCACATGGAGAATACTTTGACCAGGAGCAACAATAGGGAGGCTCTGCCTTCTGCCAGGAGGAGGAGAGGGACCAAGAAGATAATTGGGTTTACTGGACTGTATGGGTTCGATGGCCTGGCACATTGGATCCTCAGAGATACTGTGCTTTGGTACATACTGGCACCCAATGTACGTTGATGCCATCTGAGCATAAGAGTACGGAGACTTTTTCTATTTCTGGAGTAACCGGAGGGACTCAAGAATTATCAGTTGTAGAGGTCGAAGTGAGCTTAATAGGAGACCAATGGAAAAAGCATTCCATTGTGACAGGGCCAGAAGCCCCTTGCATTCTTGGCATGGACTACTGTAGCATACAAAAAGCCAAAAATATGTTTCTCCATTGTTTTCTGCCTCTCAATATATCCTGCTAACCTTGCCATGTCAGCTTTCGTGGAAGAGCTTTCTCAAGGAAATATTTCCTGACAGAAGATCCTGCCTTTGTCTTCCATTTCCCATATCTGGACTTGACTACGTGCCAAAAAACATGTGTAGAAGTTGGAAAGCATTATAAAAACCTGAAGATAAACTCGAAAATTAGAGGAACAAGAGAAAAGGAGAAACTAGGGAACCTTGCCTGGTTTTCTCTGATCTGTCCTTTCAGCTCGTCTTACCTTCCTTCCAACACTACCAGCCATCATCTGCCTTGAGAGAGACTGCTTGCCAGCCTGGAGAGAGCATCGGCCTAGAGTGAGACTGCCTGCCAGCCTGAATAGAGTCTGTGACTGTGTGTGAGGTATATCCTTTCTCTGAATTTTTCTCTTACAGGCTAAAATAAGGCAGCTTCTTTTGCAGCTAAACCAGAAGCCAGCGGTCGGCGTGAGGGGAAATAACGTGCATTTTGCATTTCAAAGACTCACCATCCTCTTGCAGCCAAGAGAAAACATCGTGGCAGAAACAGAGAGAGCATCTGCATTTCCCCACCTCCTCTCAGTTACATCGATAAGGCACTCAAGTAGTTTTTTCACAGTGGTATCTTTTCCTCTACTTCTATAAATAATCTAAAGCATTTTTCCTAACTTTTCTTATCTTTCTTCTTTTCCTTTCGCATCTCTCTAGCAATCAATTAATAAAAATCAGTTTTTGGCATTTACAGATAACTTGTTTGAGTTTTAGTTTTGCTCAAGAGAATAAACGGACTTATAGTTCAATCTGCATCAAAAGTAAGCAGATCTGAAAGTCACAACTACCTGAAGGGAGGACACTTCAAGGACCCGAAGGAGTACCAGTGGGCTTTCAGTGTAGCCACGGTAATTGAAGAAAAGTCCAAATTGAGAATGAGCAAGGGCCAATATTCAAACACCCTCCCCAAGTTTTAGGCCCGTTAGCTCAATCTTTATCACTAAGCATGTTCTGTTCTCTTTATCAGTACTTGGTCATCACTGAGTTTTTTGTACTGTAGCCCAGAGATGATCAATCAGGTAGTGGTAGATATATGAGTAGAGCGAAACGGTAGCTAGACAAGATTTTTCCTACTAGATTTGGCTGGGTCACCTATGAAAAGAAGCAAGCTGGGTCAAAGCAAGGAAGACCTACTGAGACCCTTCTTTTGGGAATGAAGAACAGAAGAACCCCTCCCCAAAATAGATGCCAGAAGAAAACACTGCCCCAACTCCGCCCCGGTTCCCCCTGTAATCAGTATGTAATAAGATGTTGTAATCTTTTGCATAATGAATGAAAGATGTTGCAATCATTCATGTTCAAATGTATAAATTAGCCTGCTTTGATGCCTGTTGGGTAAGCAAGCTTTTGCGGCGTTCTTGCTGCCTTGCTTCCTGCACAGAAATAAATACCTAGTGCTAACGGAATACAAAAGTTTTCTCTTAGCAGTTCTTTTTGCAGCATTTTGCGTATCAGTTTTGGCACCTCAGCAGGACGTTTCCACCTGGCTGCTTAATTCATTGGAGATTGGGGACCCCCTGGGTGCCACTAGGTGAGTTTTACCTTGAGGGGCTTCCCCTTCTTTGGTGGTGTCTTGGGTTGAGCTGGCAAAACGCCAACTGTCCAAGTACACAGAAAAGGGGTTCCTCTCCCCCCCTGCCTCCCCCCTTGCAACCAGCCAAGGGAAAAAGAGGAGGGAGAGGAAAAAACCTCCAAACTAGGTTTATGCTGAAACTAACAATATGTATTTATACAGAAAAAAAAAAGAGAAAACTAGATTATAACACACACATACACAAGTTATGTATAACAAGAAATAACCTCCCACTCCCCAGTTAATACAAAGTCTATTACTCTCTCTAGATTCATAAGCACTCTAAAAGACACCCTGCAAGAAAGGGAAAGTATAACAACAAAATATTTCTACTTCCCTGAACTCAAACAAAAGGCAAGTAGCGGCAGCAGCAGGAGCAAGGCCTAGCACAGTAGAAGAGCTGCAGCACATCTTTCTTTTACTTCAGCCATGGTAGAACTGACCTAACACCTCCCACTGCGGCACTCATATCTTAGGTTTCTGTCATCTGGTATGAAATATTTCCTTGGTTACCCAGTCAGGTGATAGCTGTCTCCCAATCCACATAGATTCTCTGAGCCTGCTAATTTGAGGCCTAGCTAAAACTACTACAAGTGGCTTTTACAGGGGTGGAAAAGAGCTCACTGTATTTTAACAAAAGGTATTTATGTTTTCCTGTCCTGTTCCTGAAAAAAAATAAACAAGAGACATCTTGTGCAGAAGTGAACGGGGGTAGAGAGACATCCTCCCCAGAGTTCACCTCAGTACACAGCCTGTACCTGTGCCTGTATACCTGTATAGGATCCTTTAATCCTCTGTAGGAGAACGGGCTGTGTTGCCAGAGGAAACAGGCTGGGTCCCCGGTATTAAATTCCTCCTGAAGTAGTAGGCAATGTCCCTTTTAAGAAGGAAATTATTCCCTGTACAGATCTCTCTGTACCTGCATCTGTACCTGTAATTCTGGAATCCTGTGGGGTTTTTTCTGTGTTTCTCTGTGTTTTCTGTGTCAAAAGAAACTGCTCTGTGTTTTTCTGTGCTGCTTCTTATGTGTAATCGTGGCTTTGTTCTGTCAGCATGTCTCAGCTATTTGCTTCGTGTGTGCCTGAGCCAAACTCTTGTATGTGCCTCAACTGAAGTTTGTGACCAGTGAATGAAACATGGATAAAATCTTAAGGGAAAACTGATGAATTCGAGTTTGGTGGCAATAATTGTTCTTGGTGTATTATATGTCAGTTTAGTAGTTATTTTGAGCTGTCTTATTTGTTTTTGGAGAGGATATTGCAAAATAGAGCAGTTTCTGTGAATCAAGTGAAATATCTGTAGTTTCTATGCATGAAGAAACATGGTGCTGAGGGCACTGTGCCAGGATACCTTGACTTGTAAAACCGGTTTGGAGTACTGTATAGAATTTGTGAAGTTGACTCTTGAATGAGTCAACAATCAGATCTAAGAAAGGCCATGCCTTGAGGGGACTTGCTGGAACTTTGGAAGGGGCTTCGGACAGGCCAGTCCCTGGGTGGGATGGGGCCTGGCTGGATTTTGGTATAGCGCTAAGGCGTTTGGCACTTCCCATCAATTGGAAGCTCACGTCAGAACAAGTGTGTGATCCTGGTGAGCTGGCCCGCCATTTATTAGAAGGGTGTTTTGCCTACGAGGACCTGTATACACAAGTCACTGTTTTGTGTTGGGGCCTGTTAGCGCTTATCGATTGGCCATGGACCACTCCCAAAGGGTTGAGGCCAAAACTGGAAGGGAAAATATACCGTCCATGACCCATAATGCCCCTGTCCTGTCCACTGGAGACGGAGCCCAAACACAGCAGAAAGATAATGCTATCTCTGAAACTGGGACTCAAACTATAAGCCAGGAAAACAATGCTGTCCTTACTACAACTAGTGATGTTCCCGTTCCATCCACTGGATAAGGAGTCCAAACGCAGCATGAGGCCACTGTTGTTACTGAAGCTCAGACACAACCTGAAACCAACACAGCTCTTGTTCGCTCTGTGGAAACTCAAACTCGAGCCACAACACCGAGGATCACTATTGCCTCCGTAAAGAAAAAAAAGGCGTGGACGAAGGAGACTATTAAACTTGCAGAGCCAACCCCACAATTGGAACGTGAAGAAGAAGAAGAGGAAGAAGAAGCAGATGAAGGAGCAGCTGCAAGAGATGAAAGAGCAGCCACCAGAGAGGAAGTTGGTCACAGGAGATAGGGCACACCCAATGGGACTGGTGGCGCGTTGAAAAGAGAGCAGAGAGGCGGCACTCGATGAGTTGTACTCCGGATACAGACACAAGTTCCCAGAAGAACAAACGAAAAGGTCAATGCGTATCCATCAGCCTGAGAAAGAACCATCTCTACCTCTCCAGACGCAACACTCCCTTGGAGGTGTGAGTCCATCTCTTCACACCAGACTCACATTTGTGGGAATAAATGACTGGGGAAGGCCCTTGTCCCAGCATCTTAAAGACTATACACTCCCTCCATGGCATGAACAAGCTAGGAGTCTCTCCCCACGGCTTGAACGAGGTAGAAGTCCCTCTCCGCAGCGTGGACGACTTAGAAGCCCACTTCCCCGGAGTGAACAGCATAGAAACTCGTCCTCAGGGCGTGAGCAGTCCCCACCGTCACGTGAGAAGGCCAGAAAGGTGGGGAGAGAGGTTCCATGGGAGAGCGGAAGAGTGAAAACACAGGTGGAGAGAATTATATGTGGGAGAGATGGACGGGAAATAATGAGAAAGTGAAATTACACAATCACTGACCCTAAAGGAGATTCGGGACATACGGAGGGATTACAGTCGGATGCCCGATGAACGAATCCTCACCTGGCTGGTGCGATGTTGGGACAGTGGGGCTAGAAGTCATGTGCTGGAGGGACACGAAGCACAACAATTGGGATCTCTGGCCCGAGATCGTGAAATAGAACAGGAAATGGGAAAGGAGGAGACGGCATGCAGTCTCTGGATCCGAATCCTCCGTGCTGTGAGGGAAAGATACCCACTGAAGGAGCGTCTGATGAGTGCTCCAAGAAAGTGGAACACCCCAGAAGATGGCATCCAGTATCTGCGAGAATTGGCCATGCTGGAGATCATATATTCTGATCCAGATTATTATGACATCTTCGTCCCAGAGCAAGTTATATGCACACGGTCAATGTGGAATAAGGTAATGAAAGGTGCCCCATACCCTACATGTTTGGTATGATATCCAGATATACTCCGAGGGCGAACAAAGTGGATAAAATGTGTCAATAGATACAGAGAATATCGGAAACCATGGGAGACCTCTCCAAACTCTGGCATCGTCCCATCTACAGTGGGAAAGGGGTAGAGAAAAGTACTGAACACTCTAAGTACGAAGAAGACCCTAGAGGCAATGATGATAAGGGTAGCAAATAAGGGTCTTGTTCTAGTTCTCGTTCTCGGTCACCTCACGCAGCACGTGGGAAAAATGGAAGCCCCAGAAGTCAGACACAGAGTGAGCGTAGTGTCTTGTGGACTGTTCTGCATAAACTAGAGGAAAACATGAAGAAATGGCATGGTGAACCCACCGCTAAACTTGAAGCCCGATTGCAAGAATTAAAACAGAAATTAGCTGGTAAGAAAGCTGTCCACATAGTTGAGGCAAAGACCCCGGAAAAGAAACATCAATCTCCAAGACGCAAAAGAAGCAACTCCCTCAGCTCTGATGGAGGAGCCTCTGACAGAACATTGCGCAAATCAGATGGAGAATACTCCGACCAGGAGCCATAATAGAGGGTCCTGCCTCCTGCCAGGAGGAGGAGAAGGACCAAGATGACAATCGGGTTTATTGGGCTGTGTGGGTTCGATGGCCTGGCACATCGGATCCTCGGAGATACCAAGCTTTGGTAGATACTGGTGCCCAATGTACATTAATGCCATTGGAACATGACAGTACAGAGACTGTTTCTATTTCTGGAGTAACCGCAGGGTCTCAAGATCTATCAGTGGTAGAGGCCGACATGAGCTTGACAGGAGACCAATGGGAAAAGCACTCCATTGTGACAGGGCCAGAAGCCCCTTGCATTCTTGGCATGGACTATTTAAAAAGAGGATAGTTCAAGGACCCAAAGGGGTACTGATGGGCTTTTGGTGTAGCCACAGTGATTGGAAAGAAGTCCAAACAGATGTCTGCTCTTCCTGGCCTCTCAGAAGACCCTTCTGTTGTGGGATTACTCCGAGTCAAAGATCAAGAAGTACCGATGGCCACTGCAACTGTACATAGACGACAGTATCGTATGAACCGAGATGCTGTGATCCCCATCCGTAAGATGATCAGGAAGCTGGAAAGTCAAGGGGTGGTCAGTAGAACACACTCACCCTTCAAAAGCCCTATCTGGCCTGTACGTAAATCAGATGGAGAATGGAAACTGACTGTGGATTATCGTGGCTTGAGTGAAGTCACGCCACCGTTGAGTGCTGCTGTGCCAAATATGTTGGAGCTCCAGTATGAGCTGGAGTCCAAAGCAGCAAAGTGGTATGCCACTATTGACATTGGTAATGCATTCTTCTCCATTCCCTTGGCAGCAGAGTGCAGGCCGCAGTTCGCTTTCACCTGGAGAGGTGTGCAGTACACCTGGAACCGACTGCCCCAGGGGTGAAAACACAGTCCTACTATTTGTCATGGGCTGAACCAGTCCACATTGGAGAAGGGTGAGGCCCCAGAACGCATCCAGTACATTGATGATGTCATTGTATGAGGAGATACAGCAGAAGTTGTTTTTGAAAAAAGACAAAAGATTATTCAGATTCTCCTCAAAGCTGGTTTTGCCATCAAAAAGAGCAAGATCAAGGGACCTGCCAGAGAGATTCAGTTCCTAGGGGTAAAATGGCAAGATGGACATCGCCAGATTCCAACCGACGTCATCAATAAGATTTTAGCAATGGCTCCACCGACTAACAAGAATGAGACTCAAGCTTTTCTGGGAGCCATAGGCTTCTGGAGAATGCACATCCCAGAGTACAGCCAGATTGTGAGCCCTCTATTTTGTGACCCATAAAAAGAACAGTTTCCAGTGGGGTCCTGAACAACAACAGGCTTTCAAGCAGATAAAGCAGGAAATTGCACATGCCGTAGCTCTTGAACCTGTCAGAACAGGACCAGATGAGAATAATGTACTTTACTCTACAGCTGGGAATAAAGGTCCCTCCTGGATCCTCTGGGAAGAAGTGCCTGGTGAAATATGAGGGCAACCACTTGGTTTCTGAAGCCGAAGCTACAAAGGCTCTGAGGCCAATTACACCCCTATGGAGAAAGAAATTCTAGAGGCGTATGAAGGCATACGAGCAGCCTCAGAGGTAATTGGTACCGAAGTACAGCTTTTCCTGGCACCCAGATTACCGGTGCTAAGCTGGATGTTCAAAGGAAAAGTGCCCTCTACACATCATGCCACCGATGCCACGTGGAGCAAGTGGATTGCTTTGATTATACAATGTGTTCGACTTGGGAGCTCGAATCGCCCTAGAATTCTAGAAATCATAACCAATTGGCCTGAAGGTGGAAACTTCAGCCTGGCAGATGAAAAGGAGAAAGAGTCAGTGAATCGAGCTAAAGAAGCTCCACCATATAATCAGTTGCCAGATGAAGAGACGCGCTATGCCCTTTTCACTAATGGTTCTTGCTGTATCATAGGGAGGAGCCGGAAGTGGAAACCAGCTGTGTGGAGTCCCACCCGATGGGTGGCAGAAGCCACTGAGGGGAAAAGCTAATCGAGTCAATTTGCAGAACTCAAAGCTGTCCAATTAGCCCTAGACATTGCAGAAAGAAAAGGATGGCCAGAGCTTTACTTTTACACTGACTCATGGATAATAGCGAATGCTCTCTGAGGATGGCTAGACCGGTGGAAGAAAATGAATTGGAGGTGTAGAGGGAAACCCATCTGAGCAGCTGATCTGTGGTAAGACATTGCTGCCAGAGTAAAGAAATTGAATGTGAGAGTCCGCCATGTAGATGCCCTTGTGCCCAAAGGTCGAGCTAATGAAGAACATGATAATAACAGACAAGCAGACCGAGCTACACAGATCAAGGTGTCACAAGTAGACCTAAACTGGCAGCAAAAGGGAGAATTGTTCCTAGCTTGATGGGCCCATGATGCTTCAGGCCATCAAGGCTGAGACGCAACCTATAAATGGGCACAAGACCGAGGGGTGGATTTAACCATGAACATTATTTCTCAGGTTATCCGCGACTGTAAAACCTGTGCTGCCATTAAGCAGGCAAAAAGGTTGAAGCCCCTCTGGTATGGTAGACGTTGAGATAAGTATAAATACGGAGAAGCCTAGCAGGTGGACTATATCACATTGCCACAGACTAGCCAAGGTAAACGCTACGTGCTTAAGCGACCACTGGGTGGTTAGAGACATATTTGGTACCACATGCGACGGCCCAGAATACTATCTTGGGCCTTGAGAAGCAGGTCCTGTAGAGGCATGGCACTTCAGATCGCATTGAGTCAGACAATGGGACTCATTTGAAGAATAATCTAGTACCCACTTGGGCATGGGAGCATGGTATTGAATGGGTATATCACATTCCATATAATGCACCTGCTGCTGGAAAGGTTGAAAGGTGCAATGGACTATTAAAAACAACTCTGCAGGCGCTAGGTGAAGGAACTTTCAAGAACTGGGATAAGCATTTAGCCAAGGCCACCTGGTTGGTTAATACTAGAGGCTCTATCAATCAAGCTGGTCCTGCCCAAGCAAAGCTCACACTGTGATGTGACTTGCTTAATTGTAGTGAATAAATTTGGTCCTGCCACTCTGGTTCTCAAATGTTGGTACAGAGAATTTAATCCTCAGTGTGTTTTGTCATGTTCTGCTTTCATAAAGTGCCACACTAATTTTCCTGGTAATATTAACTGACCTGTTTTTAATTGCCTCCAACCACTGTCTAACAGTTTACCTCCATTTTCATGTATCCATTTGTAGTTTGACTCTTCATACTCTACTTTTTTGTCTACATCTAATTTTTCTGGTACTAGTGCAGCTACTGATGTTTCTTTGCTTCTTGCAGCTGCTAATTTAGCTTCTGCATCAGCTTTTCTGTTTTCTTGAAAAACAATTCTAATGCTGGAAATAAAATACAACAGGGAGTGATAAACTAGGAGAAATTTGGCAAATTGACTTTTCTGAACTTCCAAAAAAGGGGGCATTTCATTATCTTTTAGTTCTGACAGATAAATTCTCTGCGTGGCCTGAAGCATTCCCATGTAGACCAAACAGATCACAAGTGTTGTTACAGTAAAATCAAAAGTGAGCAATTCAGATCTATAGAAGCCCTGTGAGACTGAGCTATCCAAGCAGAA